>JAOWAZ010194352.1:0-12281 GCA_028565935.1 Goniobranchus fidelis
TTCTCCTTCAAATGAAGCAATGAATTTGACATTTTGAAAAAAAAAAACAAAAATCAAACACACAGACACACACAAAAACAAAACAAAAAATCTGAGCTTTTATACAGCGCTCAATCCACTAAATGCGCTCAAAACGCTTTACAAGTGTTCCCCAAGAGGCCTTTTCCAACCAATTACCTTCTCAACTCCATGTGGAGTATACAGAGATGCAGCATTTCTACAGACAGACTTGCTCTAGCATGCTGACAAAATTTTCCTCTGCCTATTGTCGGGTACTCAATAATACCTGAGAGGGGTGAGGAAATGTATGTAAATAGCCTTTCCCAAGGACTAAACAGCGCCACTGGCCGCCCTAGCCTCAAACTCCCCGTGTTACAAGTCCAAAGCAATGAACTCAGTCCCCATAGGTATTCCAGTGTAAACCCCCACACTTAAACCTGTGTAACAAAACATTTCTTCAAGAGGCATCCATTCTGTTGATTTAAGCTTAAGCCAACATCTATGAAAATGCATGCATAAACGCTCAATATAAAGAAAATAATAACTCTTCATTTTTAAACAAGAGATAACTACATTTAAATATACTGTAAATTGAATGGGAAAAAAATGGAAATAATCCCAGAATTTATTTATTTATTTGGGGTTTTAGGGCTCAGTTGGACTGCAAAGGTCATCTCAGCGCACATAATCCCAGAAATTTCAAAGACAAAAACCAAATAATGGTGAGGAAAAGCTAAAAACAAAACAAGAAGTTCACCAAAAATGTTCACATTTATGTCTCTCTTAATATACAAAATTAATTTAGCAGACAGGCAGCATCCCTGCATCTATGAAATAAAGCTTTGCATGTTTTCACCTGCTTCTTCTACAATTCAGTCCATAATTTTGTGTCTAATGTTGATTTTACTGACAGTGATATATCTCCACAAGTACCAAAACAGAGAGTCATGTAAATGCTTTTTGAAGTGAGACTTTTCAACAAAAAATATTTTAAGATTGATGTATGTTTTCATGATGTCAACAGCTTATTTCTATGGACATTTTTACCCAAATTTGTTATACTATTTAATTTTTAACCTCCTTTTATAAGTGTTTGTGACAACTTTATGACACATCTGAAAATGAATTTCTCCATGGGGACAAATAAAATACTTTTGATTTGAATTAAATTTGAGGGATTGTCAGCAAAATAGCCGGTGTACACTTTAATCTGCTATTTAGCAGAAAAATGGCACCAACGTGTCTATCAAATATAAATCTACATGTTCTCACCTGCAACTCCTGACATTTCGCTCAGCATTTCTAGCAGCCAGCCTCTCTTTAGACGGCTGGATGATGCCCTCTTTGATGAGAGCTTGATATTTCTGACCACGGTTGGCCCGCCGTGACTTGCGCACAGGTGTAAACATAGAATCGTCCAGAAATTCAGTTGAATTGGAGTCCTCAGCTGCCTCAGATGGCATTCCTAAAGGAGAAAATGAAAAGTTCTGTGATTTCCTTCACCTACACCTTAAACAATGTTACTGATCTTCAAAAATTCCCTCCAATCATCTCCCTTTCCACACAGACTTGTACAGAGGAAAACAAACAATCAATAAGGCATCTTTAGTTAAATACTCTGTTCCGTGAAAACTGAAGGAAAATAACAATTATATTCATAGAATTATTTTAAAAATTGTAGATAATTGAAAAAAAAAACAAAAACAAAAGAAAACAAAACAAAATGGAAATACAAAGTATCACTCTGACAGAGAATGGACATATGATTTTAAAAAAGGACAGCTGTGGGCAGACCACATGAGTCTGCTTCTTCAAAAGCCCCTCTCCTGAGTCTTCACTGCATTGCGTCAAAATATGTGACGGATCATTAATTCGCCAGCCATGTGATTGACTGGAGAATTGGGAAACTGAAGGGCTGTCCATGCACACCTCAATTCCCTTGTTATCACCCTATTGTTGTTAAGAAGGGCAACTCAGAATGGCCAGACACTTGCACAAGTGTTCTCTGGCAAGTCTGGTGAAAAGGGAAAACAAAGAGGGTAAATGAAAGCCAAATGAAAAGTTCTGGCGGTGACCTTTCCCACATAGAGAGGAAAAAATGCAGATAGACAACTCTATTCCTCGGGATTTCTTTCCGATTTGCCTTGTACCCAATTACCAGGTTCTAATGTACTACAAATAAACAAAAATTCAAGACCAAATGCATCTCATACAATATAAGAAGTAAATCAGTTTTGAATTTGCATTATCTTATTTGAAAGAAAATATTTTAACCACTTCTCCTACTGAACCAATTTCTCTACACATCAAATAACAAAGAATTTTTCTTCGTATTGAAGCACTTCTCAAAACAGACATGTATGCCAGTTGATGTGTTTAGATCTCTTTAAAAAGCTTATTTGTAATACATCTATATCAAACTCTATTAAATAATAGAATTAGGACAACTCAAATATAAATACGGGACAATAGATGTCATATTTCAGATCTCACCATTCGCCATACACCATAAAGAGACAAACAGATCAAACAACTACCAGTATGAAATTCCTTAAAACGTGT
Source organism: Goniobranchus fidelis (assembly GCA_028565935.1). Classification (NCBI taxonomy): domain Eukaryota; kingdom Metazoa; phylum Mollusca; class Gastropoda; order Nudibranchia; family Chromodorididae; genus Goniobranchus; species Goniobranchus fidelis. The sequence goes on from JAOWAZ010194352.1 coordinate 2,563, forward strand.
TTTTCAAGAAATAATGACTTCAAATTATACTCGTATATGAAAGGATGTGACAGATTCATCCATATGTGGCCATCTATGCCAGTACCCTTAAAACAGAACAAGGGAAACAAAACAAAGAAAATGAAACTAATATGCCAGACTGCAGGGAAAAATGAAACATTATAAATTAATCTAAAACACCATGGCATTCTTTCCTGATCTTGTTTCTAATAATTGCAGACTTTTCCAAAATCTCCAAACTGGGTGGGAACACTGCCTACTCTTCTCCCATTAATTTTTTCTCTAGAGATTGATTTGCAAATCCACCATCTCCATAGCATGGGCATCCATGATATCAAAGTGACTTTACCATATCATATAAAAGTAACCACCTTACGCGAAATACAAGAATCGACACTTAGAATAGCAAATCTATGTGTATATTTCAAGAAGTATCTCTGCAATTTACTTTTTAAGCTCAAATTAATGTCACTAAATCTTTTTTGTTTAATGAAAGAAGAAAAAAAAAGGTTCAACAAACCACTCTGTTCACTTGGCAGAGTTGTGGGACATGAACCCTCAGAGTTTTTATCCTTGCCAAAATTCTTGACATCCGGCCTTGGCCTATCTTCATATTTGACGATTGATCCATAGTCCCCAACAGACGTTTCCACCTCTTTCTTTATGCAGTTGATACCGTCATTGTAGCTAATCTCTTGATTGGGTGGGGCTTGACACATCTGACAGGAGGATTATAAGAACAATAATACCAACATAACACAGCAGCCATGTGTGAAAAAAAAAACAAACAAACAAACAAATACAAACGATATTCTTATCATTCTTTTATGAATCAGCAATGTGTCTGCTACATTACGTAAAATGTAAAGGAAGGCACTGCACAAATACAAATATTGCTCTTATTTGTCTCTTATCTTCACCATCAATTGTTTGTGTTATAATTTACAAAGGTTAACATTACCCTATAAATTATCAAATAGCCTTGTTTACCTTACCTTAAAAACCGAGAAAAGTGAACAATTTCTGCTGATTTAGTTGGATGAATGCCAATATTAACAGCTGAATTCCACAATTTCTTACATGAAAATTTAGCTTTCTCCGTGTAAGTACATTTTTGTATTGCAGGAAGTCTTTGTAGTCCACTGAAGTGGGCTTTGTGTGGAATTGTATTTCAACATGGATTGATATGTATCTGAAAGCAGACTTATTGACTAAGAGATTGATGAAAAAAATAACAAACTCCTCGATATTGTTTCAAAGCAAAAAAAAAGAAAAAAAAAGGATCATTTCAGCCAAAATCGGAAATTCACACCAGCTGAACCCCTTAAATGATGTAATGTGCCAAGAGCTCTACTAAATTAGGGGTGCTGAGAAATATAAATGTCCATCATTTCCAGTTTGCCACAGGTAATTATCACAATTATGACATTCTTGGTCTTTTCAGTTACAAGCCACTTTCTATCCCTATTTCATAAGGAATGTTAAAAGGTGCTGCAAAATGATAGGAGAACAACTTTTCTACAAAAACCAGGTTCTAAACTTACCTCTGTCACAATCTTCTCCACCAGATTCTGTGCACTACGAACAGGGAAAGAAAAGGCTGCTTGTAAATCCAAGGTAGAACTCTTCAATGGGAGAGGTGGCTTCAGACAAACAGATGAGCTATCCGAAAAATGGGAAGGTGTTTGCTCAGCTGGAACTTTTTGCACTGTCTCCGCATCCTTCGCCTCACCTGAAAAGCCAGTCTGGAACAGACGTTCCACTATATGATCCATGATCTTTTTCCCGCATGCTGCAATGGGGGTGAAAATCTTTTTGTCCTCTTCCACCTTATCGGCTGGCACAGAACCAAAACTGTTACCAGCAAAGTTATTTGGGACGGGATTTGTCGTGGATGTCTTGCAGGCATGTGTGGACATGGTGAATGGGCTTGGCGTCTGGCCCATGAGGGCTCTGTACAGAGTGTTTGACTGAAGAGCCTCCGACTTGGCATCTTTGAATGAGGATGATGAGTTGCTAGCATTTATGCTGTGAAACGTATAGTCCTTTGGTAAAGAGCTCTTAGAAATGAGTCCATCAGAGAAGACAGGGGGTTCTAACTTCATTTCAGGTTTGGCAACGAAAAGCGATCCTCTGTCAGACGAGAAGCCTGTCCGGGGAGGCTGTAAATCAGATGTCTTTAAACTTACAGGGACTGACGACCATGGCCAAGATCTGTCTGTTTTGCAGGTGACTTGACGAGCTTCGTCTTCTTCTTTCTTAGCCTCCACCAACATCCTCTGCGTCCATTTTTTCTTCACTTTTCCTTCTGTAAAAGACTGAGACACATTCGAAGTAACATTAGTATCAGTGATGAGAGGAGCAGAGAACGGTTTCACATCTGTAACACCTAACTTGTCATTAATCAAGAGCTGAGGTGAAGGAGTGAAAGAGTCAGATGATGGAATTTTCCTTTCATTGTCCGCTCTAACAAAACCTGTCTCTAACCCTGCAAGAGGATGAGACGAGCTGAGCAGCGAAGCAATCTTTCCCTCGGTTGGTAAAGATAGACCTAGGCTGTCAAATTTCCGCCCACTCACAGAGTCTGGCTTCGCTGTGTCAACATTCTTAGCAGAACGGGGGCTGAAGTCTAGGACCTGTTCCGACATTTCCCTGCCTGCCTGATGAACAGGAGGTGGAACAGCCTCCGTCGCAGAACCTAGCGTTTCACGGTAAAAGAAAGGAGTGCTAGAACCAGGACATGGTAATGACTGTTGTGGATATTGTCTAGCCAACTCCTGATGCTCATCTCTTGACGCAAACGAGGGCAACGCAGTAGAGGTCTGAGTTTTGAATAAAGGGGGAAACAGCATTACTTCTGATATGGGATGGGATGGTAGAGAAAATTGGTGGATTGGGGGTAAGTCATCCTGCTTCTTATCCAACTTCAAAGAAGCGTTATTTAACTCTCCTGGTGAATGACTGGCCGACTGACTATTTCTAGATGCATTGCGGCTTTTTTTGTTACCAGGCGTAGCCTCCTGCTTCTTGCTGCCTGATATGGGTTTTGACGGTTTCCTATTTAGAGAATCAGACTTATGGGCCTCAGGGCTCAATTGGCTCTCTGAATTATCCAGGCTCCATTGCCTAGCGCGTTTCTTGGGGGGCGGTAAAGGTGATGACTGCAAGGTGGGACTTGTTACAGTGGTAGTCTTTGCTCGACGAGTACTGTACAACTCCGTGGAACACATCTGTAACCATAATGAGATGAAAAAAAGAGTGAGCTTTGATGATTTTTAAGGGCCTGCATGCACCTAGACTCAAACCTGCCCAAACTGCCCCATCTTCAAAGTGGTCACCTTTGCTATTGTCTGATGGTCTGTCACACTTCTTTTTTTTTTTTTTTTTTCTAGATTTCTGACTTGTCTGCATCCACCATGGCATTATCAGTCTTTTTCATGTTAAGAAAGCTTTTTTTAAAAAAAAGTTTCACAAGACAAAAGCATCCCTGTTTTCTGTCCAATCATTAAATTCCATGTGAGGAGGGGGTGGAATGATACGTTCAGCGTGTCGTTATCTGCGGCCAAACCCAATCTGTTAAATGAGGAGCAGTATCTCTTGCCCATCCTAAGAGGCAAAGAAAAAGGAAAGGAATGATACGTTCAGGGTGTTAATATCTGTGGCCAAACCCAATCTGTTTAATAGAGAGGAGCAGTATCTCTTGCCCATCCTAAGAGGCAAAGAAAAAGGAAAGGTATGATACGTTCAGGGTGTTAATATCTGTGGCCAAACCCAATCTGTTTAATAAAGAGAAGCAGTATCTCTTGCCCATCCTACAAAACAAGGGAAAAAAGAAAGGAAATAATACGTTCAGGGTGTCAATATCTGTGGCGCGGCACAATCTGTGTAATAATGAGGAGCAGGGTCTCATGGGCAGTCCGGTGGCTCAGTTGATAGTGCGGCTGACTGCCATGCAAAGTGGCTGGAGTTCGAACCCAGCCGGGCAGTGGAATTTTTTCCGAGCCCCCGGTCACCATGCAGTATAAATGGGTAGCTAAGTCTTTCTAGACTTGGCGGAAGTGAAGTCGACGTGGAAAGCAATGGAAAACTACCACATTATGCCATATGCCTAGTATAATTAGGTCTCTACCTTCCCCTATGCTCATTTATGGGTACAGGACTAACTTTACTTTACTTTAGTGTCTCTTGCCCATCCTACAAGGCAAGGAAAAAGAAAACGAATGATACCTTCAGGGTGTCTGTATCTGTGGCCCAACACAATTTGTTTAATGATTAGGAGCAGTGTCTCTTGCTCATTCTACTAGACAAGGATATAATGGAGGAATGATACCTTCAGGGTGTCTGTATCTGTGGCCCAACACGATCTGTTTATTAATGAGGAGCAGCAAAAAGGGGAGGAGTGATACAGATTGCATTAATATAGCGCTTTACACCGTGATATGAATACAATACTAGCAGGTACACTCCCTGGGGGGTATACGGTAAAGTCTAGCACATTCAGCACAACCACATCAGCCTATTGCTAGGTACTCATTTGACATCTAAGTCAAGTGAAGCAATTGAGGTAAATTTTCTTGCTTAAGGAAAAAATGCAAGTAGTCGCTGGTGGGAATGGAACCCTGGACCTGCAAGTCCCAAGCTAACCCCTTTACCAATGGCATCTACCAATTGGAATGGTACCCTCAGGGTGTTGTCAATATCTGTAGAACAACCTAATCTTTTTTTGGCCCATCCTACAAGGCAATGAAAAAGTGGGGAATGACACGTTCAGGGTGTCACTATCTGTGGTCCAACCCAAGATGTTATGAGGAGCAATATTATATTCATCTCGTGCCGGTTATACAAGGCAAGAAAAGGGGGGGGAGGAATTGTATGTTCAAGTGTATCACTTTCCTTGGTCAAACACAATCTCTTTAATGTATGAGGAGCAATATTCTACAAGGCAAGATAAAAGGGAAGGAAGTAGAATTATGCTCAGAGTATCTTTGGGTATTACTGTTGATGACAATTTGAACTGGACAAGCCGTATTAACAACGTGAAATGTAAAGGAAACAGACGCTTGTATTTTGTACGAAAGCTGTGGGGCAGATTAAAGTAGACAAAACACTAATTACAGTTTTTTTTATTAATCTGTGATTGAGAGTGTTTTAACATTCTGCATTACCTGCTGGGGAGGAAATGCTCAGAAGGAGGACAAGATAATAATGGATAAGGTTATAAGATCAGCTTCTAAATTTACAACACATTATTCAACTCATTATTGTTGAAGTCCAGGCAATCACAGGAGATGAGAAACACCCTTTACACAAGATCAGAACAAAATCAAAAACAATCACTAATTTTTACCAATGGCCATCAGACTTTTTAATGATAATTGACGCGTTAACGTTCGTGCATCCTTGTTGTAAAGGCGTAGATGTCATTTCAACTGTATTCAGAACACTTTAACTTTCACAGGATTAGTTTGTAACTCACCTAGCTACTTTTATGATCGCAATCGAAGCACAGGTAAGTCTGGCCCCAACCGCTTCGGAGAAATGTCGTCTCTGCATTAGTCTATAGTTAGGTGCAGATATTTAATTCTTCGTGGGACGACGTTTCTCCGACCAGATTCAACCTATTACTATAAATTATTCATCAAGTCATTTGTGCTTTTGATCCATGCATAAGAGAGATCGGCATTTCAAGAATATTTCGAGGAGTATTTAAATTTCTAAAAGACGATTTTCCTGTAATATATTTGAAGCCTTAATCGCTTCCACTTAAGACTGTGCTTGTGTATGTCATAGTGAGAGCCTATGCAAACAGATTACCTCGTCCTTCCATCCTTCTTCTATGGTCTAATGAAGAACTTACAAATATTTTGAAAAGAACACTGTTTTCCATCGTAACGCTTCTGCAGATTTCCGAGGCGACCAGAACAGCGGGTTTTCCATCGTATTATATCTACCCTGTGCTTCGCAGCATTAGTCAACACGAGTTTTTTATGAGGAGCTAAATCAAGTTGAGGTAATAAATAATTTCCCAGATGTATAATTTTCGTGAGGAAAATATGAATTATATTATTACCTTTATAATGACAGGATGAGAACTTAAAGTATCTATCTCAGAAGCACATAATTTCCTGAGAACAATAAATATAAAGTATATAATAACCAAGTTATAAAGCTCCACATAAAGAAGCAACAGATGCCTATAGATCCACAGGAACGAATGAATAATTTTTGATTATGTGCCATGCCTATTTACGAAGCTCTTTGAAAGCCAACAAGTCGTATTACAATTTAATAAATCATGTAACCACCAGGAGACTGAGTAGTGAATGCCTCATATTGATTTATACTAATCTACGTCCTGGACGAGTGTGTGAAATCTGTGGTATATCTATATTAAAATTATTCATCACCACTACACTCTTCACCTCCTCTCTCAAGCCTGTTCCGGTCTACGTCAACGTCACCTCTCGATCATTACCACGTTTATAATCTGCAGTCGGAATACGGAGCGGAAACTCCCTCCTACACACCTTACCATCCACGTAGAGGGAATTCCACGCATCAATCAATTTACCACCATACTACACCATCGTTGCAACATAAGAGGAAACGACCATGCCTCCTCTTTGTAACAATCATGATAAAACTTTTAAATCAGAATTTCATAAAATCTCGCTGAGCTTACAATTAGTGAATCTGTGATTTTTTAAGACAATGGAATTATGCAAGTTTTATATAATATTATTATGCCTGTGAATAACTTATCTGTGATAAATGGAAACATGTGCATTTTGTTTTCAAACACGTATGATCTATTTATTGTACGAGAAAATTTTTGACTCCATTGATATTATGCACATATTATATCATATTATATTATATATTTGTATCAATATTTCCTGAGTTGTATAATTTCTTACGCTTTTTTACTTTTACATGCCCAAAGAAAAATTTCCCTACTTAGCAGGAATAAAGAACTTGAATTATATTCAATTGAATTTACTTAGCCGGTCATAATCTGTTTGATATATCAGGAGCAATATCCCGTACCCATCTCACACGCAAGGTAGAAGAGAAGGAATTCTACATTTAAGGTATCAATATCCTTGGCCAAACACAATCTGTCTATAATAACTGAAGAGCAACATGTCTTGCCAATCCCACGAGACAATGGAGAAATACATGGCTTCACAGTCACCTGGCCTAACACAGTCTTGTTCAACACAGGGAGCAATCGTCTTCTACCCCTATCACAGAGCAAGGAAGAAAGAGAAAGTAGCTTCATGCTCAGGAATTCAATGTTGCCTGGTCTAAACTCAGTGAATTTAACATTCTGAGTAATATACATAATACCTCCCATAAGGCAAGTAAGACCATCAAATTCATCATGGCCTGTGGCACATATACGAGGAGCAAAATCTCTTGCCCTACCATAAACAGAACTTTTTTATGGATTAAAACTTCTGAGAAAGACACCAAAATTTGATCTAGCAGCTCAATCTACATTCTATGTATATAGGATACTTATTTAGATCTATTTAGATAGATCACAAGACTACATGAAGATCTAGACATCAACTCTAAAAGTCATCCATCTCAAGTTCCATTTGTTTCACCCAGTCACATCAATCCATTTGGTGTTTTTTTTAACACATTTCATCATACCACATCTCACCATGCTCGAGCGTCCAGAGCTGTCCAGTAAACTGAATGAATTGACAGTTCAATTTCGTTTTCCTCCTATTCATTAATCAACCATCCTTTTAGGCGAAGTCAGATTCTAACGCTTATTGGGATTCACAATCCAAATTCTTCCATCCAGATTGGAAACTTGGTACAGTGGACTATTCAATTCTACAGTTGAAACAAAACAGCATCAGAACTGATCAGAATCATTTACTTGATTCCGTTAATTTACAGAAACCTGAATAAACAGAAGAGTGATTCAGGTGAAAATTTTATGTGTCAACTTCGTGCTCACAAATTTTCACTTTGAAATTTTTCCTACCGGAATTAGTAAGTAGTTGACTTTCCACAGGACCATTTTCATACATTATTGAAATAGCAAGCAGAGGTCTAGCAGCATGATATATATATACAATTATATTGTAAACCTTTCTCCAAAGTGGCATCCATACTCCCACAGCCACTTCTCTATGATTTGACTATATTTTAGAAAATAGGCAGAAGAGGTATGAACAACTATGGAAACTTAGCAAATGAGAAATATAAATCATCCAATAAATGGTTGAGATGGACACATTCACTTCACTTCAGCACAAAAATATGGAGTTATTGAGTAGAAATTCATTTTAGTTAGTAGGTAACAATGAGCATCCTCAAATATACTGTCCTCTTTATATATTCTCTTTCATTGGTCTGAGGATCTTTCTTATCTTAAAGAGCACTTCAACACCAGATAATCAAACAAAAATTTTATCGAAACTAACTCAATTTATCCCTTTTTTGGCTGAAAAGGACTTCAAATATTTTCTGGAAGTCTTTGATACGAGAAAAAAAAAAAAAAAAACTACTTTCCTGAAAGCGTTTTGCTCAAGTGGGGAGTGTTGCAGCCTGAAGGCTCTAAAAGCTCCAAATGAAAAACAGGCTGTGCCTTCCTTATTTGAAGATCTTTTCCTCTCTCAATCAATCCAATTGCAGGTAAGATTTAAACTGCCATCCAATGGCAGACGGACGTATCTGACAAGAGGCACTGATCTATTTTGTTTTCATAAATTGACTACTAGAAACTGTATCCATCTGGTACAAACAGAAGTATTCAGGTAAACACAACTTACTATGATTGATCATCATTCTGACAAAAAATAAAATCAGCTGCAAACTTTAAACAGGCTGATCATCAACAGTTTTTTTGCAAACTTTAAACAGGCTGATCATCAACAGCTTTTTTCCACTTATCTCGAAAAAAAAAAAAAAAGAAACAAAAAACAAAAACATGAAGATTATGTTAGTCATTATTGGAGGGCAGCACAGTGTCTTACCCCATTGGAGTCTGACAATCAGCACGGGGTACCATGAGCAAGTTCTGTATGTGAAATAGCTCTTAGCAGTTGGAAACTAAGTTTAAGCGGAAAAGTCCCTGAGCTGACAAAATTTATTCCCTTGCCTATCCATCCATCCCTATTTTCACAGCCCTACAAACCAATGGCAAAGGGCATCTGGCATAAAACAATTCTCAAAAAGCAACTGTACCGAGCATGTAACTGGCAACCCCTAAATTGGGACAAGTCATAACAGGAAACAGCAGCAAGATGAACTTCAGTACAGTTAGAACTATTGTTCAATTAAACTTGGGTCAATATTGGCCGTCAAATGAGCCTTCTTGTTAACTGGCATGAATTTTGAGCACTCACCTCTGCTAACTGTAAAAGGGCTGAAGCTTTATCTGCTGCAGGAGTTGGGCCTCCATCAATGAGTTGACTTGATTCAGATGTAAATGATGAAGTGGATTTATCTGGATAAAGTGACAAAGGTAATGAATTAAAACAGGTTCCTGACATAAAGATGAGCTTTTTTTTTGGGGGGGAGGAAACATTTTTAAAATATTGCAGAAGATGTGTAGATGTGATTCAAGGTTCCTACAGCTGTGCTTCCTTAAAATTCAAGGAGATTTCAAGGAGAATGTTGGTGAATTCAAGGAGGCTTAACGCACCCGCCTCACCACCAATTTTCCCGAAATCAGAGGCATGTGTCGCAGTCTT
>JAOWAZ010195463.1:0-12278 GCA_028565935.1 Goniobranchus fidelis
ATAACCAAATTCTGAAATGTATGTATACTATATATATCCGACAATAAAGAATTGTTGATTTCATCTGCTCTTTGCAGACTAATGAAAATGAAAGTGAAAACAACAAAATACCTGAAGTACATAAAACACCTTATCATATATTCTCAAACCATTTTGAATTTGCTGATTCTACTATGTTATACAAACAACTGAATTGTTTATAAGAAGACCACTTTGAGAGAATGCATAAAATTAAAAGAAAATGCTTTTAAGGAGTGTGCAAAATTTGAATAACCATAATGCATTCTGAAAACTGATATAGGAAATCAGATGTAGCAAAGGGTAGCCCATACCAAACATTTGTTCATGAAAACTAAATATATCAATGAGACACAAATTCCTGTCTTAAATGTTCTTACCTGCCACCTTGGCGTGACTTTGAAGGTTTTAAATGTAGGTTTGTTTTTCAGCTCGGGCAGCTCTAAAGCAATCAATACTTTTCCCTTCATGTTGATATCTAAAAACTCCAGCAAAGTTTTTGAAGTGAATTTACCATTCACAGCATCTATTGAATAAAAAATCCCAAAAAATCTTTAGAAAACATTCTGTTTTTGACAGTTGATTAGGAATAGATGGAATGAATCAACCCTACTGCAGTGTTTTTCAACCTTTTTCTGTCACAAATTGATTCAAGCCTATGATAATGAGAAAATTAAAAGCCTCTTATCATAATGGGTGTTTAAATTTAATTTGGACCTAAATAAGAATTCAATATACTTGTAGTTTGCCAAATGCCACTTCTGTTCTAAAAGATAACCTCCCCCCAAGCCCCCATAAATCTTAGTGCCCCCATCAAGAGAAATTGGTGTCCCCATTCCATCAAAATGAATTGGTGACCCCAATTTGCACCCCACAGGTTAAATAAAAGCCACTGCCCTACAGCTTCAGTGAATGTCAGGAGAAATGGATTTTAATAAAGCATGAATCAAACTGACTGTTTTTGACAGGTGAATAGGATTATTATGTTATAAGGTATGAATTAAACCAACAGCTTTAATGAATGCTTTTCACAGGGGGATGGTATTATTATATTACTAAACATGAAATAAGCCTACAGCTTTATTGAATGTTTTTGACAGATAAGTAGGATTTTTACATTACACAGTATGAATTAATCCTACAGCTTTGTCAAAAGTTTTTGACAGGTGAGGATTTTTCTATTGTACGGTGTGAATTAAACCTGCATCTTTATTGCAAGTTTTTGACAGGTGAATAGGATTATTATATGATATGAATTAACTGAAACACAATTTATTGAGATAATTTTTACATATTCTTGGAAAAAGTATTCTAAGACAATGATTCTTCAAATAAAAATATGATATTTTTTGAGAAATTCAAAGATGAAGAATCTGAAAGTATAGGGGATGAAATCCATCAAGTGCCTACCATAAAGCTCCACAGATGCACCAGCAGCCTCACATATTGTGAACAGATCTGATGGAAATTCCGGATGAGAGTTTTTGATCACCAAATTTCCTGCAAGTGATCCAGCCTGGATGAAAAGAATGTAGAAAAATGTTAACTTTTCCAAAAAAAACCCAAAAAGGTCAATTTGAAAAAAGCACATTCTGCAGCAAGCATTCCCATACGATATCAATGTCTTTAGAAATCTCCCATTATTTTGTGATGTGACATGTCTTATTCTTAAAATGAAAGTAGCACAAAGAGTTTTCTTCAAACAATAAAAGGTAGGCCACATATCTGTTTGCATCATCAATGTGTAAAATTAAGATGGGGCGTAGTATAACATATTGTAGGCCGATTTTTTATTTCTACATTGCAAGTAGTGTTTGATAACATACTTACATTTCTGACCATTACATTGGCAACAGACTTTAAATGTTGGATCATTGCAGAAAAGTATCCATATCCAGGTGTGTTCTCATTGGCTTTCAATTTAGATATGAAACTTGTTAGACTGATACCTGCGCCAAATTTGATTTTGTCTGCTTTGACCTGGATAGAAATAATACATTAAGTCAATTTGATAAGTATGTGCATTTATATTTCTGATATATTCAACATAGTTGGAGCAAATTACAAGAAAAATTTAATAAATAAGTCAAAGAATAAAGCAAAGAGAGACATACATACTAAAAAAAAGAATTTAAAGAACTATACAAAATTGATAAATTAATATAAAGACTATGACAGAAGAGAGAATTAATTAAAAACCAGCTTAGGAAACAGAGAGATGAATGACTGGAATAATCTCATGGACTATTTAATGAGAATTAAACTGATCTAACTGGTACAGCACAAAAATCACAAATTTTGTATTACCTCATAGCAGAATATATCCTTGACTCTGTGTAAGTCAATGAAGGTATCAAAATGGCCTTCATTTTTGTAGATGCCTTTAGAGAAACCAAAAATAGAAATAGATAATGCTATACAATAGTTTCTGATGTGGAAAGCCTGAACAGCACATTCTTACTTAAGATTACACTTTCCATGCAGTAATCAGTTGTTTTTTTAAATTACAGTCTTTTCAATACTTGAAAAGCAGATGCATAGTGATGCTGCTTAATTTTATCCATCCCAAGGTTCCCATGAAGTTTTAAGCAAAGTTAAATGAAATTGTATATGACCTAAATGCAAGGTTTTAATTTGCAAAACATAAGCAAATTTTAAATCTTTCTTATCAATTTTTTTTCATTTTTTTCTTTCAAACACGTACAATCAATTTATTCTACTTGCAATTTTTAACTCCATTGATTTTATACACATGTTTATATTGTATTGTATATTTGTATCAATATTTCCTTATTTGTATAATTTCTTATGCTTTTTACTTTTATATGTCCAAAGAAAAATTTCTCTACTTGGATGAATAAAGAACTTGCATTGAACTGAATTGAATTGAATTAATGTATACAATACTTTAATAAAGGACAAATAAACAAATTTCTCAAAGAAAGCTGATTTTGAACTAAACAAATTTTCGTTTGGTCAAGGATGCATATAACCACCACATAAAATCTTAGAAAGATTAAAAAGAGGGTTTCAGAGATATAGACTTTTTTCTGTGGCTCTAAATTTTGAAATATACTATAGCTGAAAATTATATGGTCATTTCAAAGTTAACAAGGCTCATCTGTGTATTGCAGATACAGAGATGCTGGTGCAGAGGTGACAGCAGTTTTCAGCAAGTATTGTTCATGTGTTGAAAGAGCAAGTGTTGATGAAGCTTACATTGACCTTACTTCAGAGGTTACAGAAAGGCTTAACAAGATGGCAACAATGAAAGTGGAGCTCAAAGATCTTCCCAACACTCTTGTCGAAGGATATGAGGGCTTTGAGGGTATTGCAGGATTTTATTTTTCCTAACTGACAAAAGGCTGGCCCCTCTAAAATCAATAGCAGTAAAGGCTGATATAATGGGCACAACTCTGTCTTACTCATGTACGTGTTGCACAAAATTCAACATAATATTTGAATAAACAATTTAGACACTGATTCAAAGGTTCTGATGCTTGATCAAGACCTATTTCACCCAGATATGTACTGTTAAGTACGGTAAAGAGTCAACTTGATCATTATAAAGCTGATTAGTCCACGGAACTGTCTTGGGAATGAACGTCGGGACTAGCTCTAAACCTAGACCTAGATCGAGAATCATTGGTTTGTCTAAGAGTCTAGCCTCAACTCATCACCTCCTCTGTTTTCTTCAACAAACCTAGATTCTATATCACTTTCAACTCCCATTTCATCTCCAATATTATCTACTTGGCTTACTTGACTTATGTGCTTTTCGCATCCTGGTCATCAGAGCAGGAGGCCTTAGCAACTTCTAGGATCCCTTTCGTCAGGCGATTTCAGTGGTCTTTGTTCTGTGCCAGTGATCTAAGATGGTTGAGAGACTGATTCTACAGGCCACCTTAATCTTCATCCTCTTATTTTCCATTCCATCGATAAGTGTGACAGCACATTTATGTAAGGCCATTTACTATTAAAAGCAATGGCGAGTGATAATGCTGTTTATCAGTTAATAATCACCATATTTATCAGGTGGGGCAAAAAAAAAAACCCTCACTGTTATTTGAACCCTTGCACAAAAGTAACTTGCAGGGTGGAAAGTTTTCCGTAGATCCGTGAATTTCCGCGGCAACCTTGGTGTCAGGCTAGGATCCAAAGGCTGCGCTGCCATCGCCGAAAATCCATAGCTCAACTCTGCTCAGGCCGGTGGTGAGAAGAATCCAGCTGTTTCGTAAACAGATCTACATAATGAGATTTATTACGATTACTGAGAGAGAACATACGCGGTGTATGAAGCTGGACTTGTATAGTGCACTACAACTTGATTATCAAGTCGGCTATGAAAAAAAAGCATACTGCATAGTAGGCTATTGGTTGGTTTCAGGACAGCCTTGAGGCCAAGCTTAGTATGATGTTATTTTCGGAGATCGCTTACTTGTGCGTTGCAAGCTAAGGCTGTTGAAGCCGTCAGTTTGTGTATGTGTGTGTTTGTAAGGAATATGAACGTTGTAGACCATATATTGTGTGTGTATGTGTGTGTGGGAGAGGGAGAGAGAGAGAGAAGCACTCGCGCAATAGTAATAGGCATAGTACTATTATTTTAGAGCTAATAAGGCGTTGCTTCGGTAGGTCTTTGCATTGAGCTCAGAATTGTATGTTTGGTGGTGTATATTGTGTGTGAGAGAGAGAGAGAGAGAGAGAGAGAGAGAGAGCGCACACAGATAGTAATAATATTCTGGGCCCAATATTATAACTGGGTTGCTTTGGTAGGCCATTGTATCGAGCTTGCGATATTACGATCTGTGGCGATAAAGGCCTATATTGTGTGCAAGTATATGTAGATGTGTGTGTAGATGAGAGAGAGGGAGAGAGACAGAGACAGACAGACAAACAGACAGTTAGACAGAGAGACAGATACACACTGTATAACATTGCCGCTACAATCTAAAATATTGACTGCTTGTGACATGGGTTACATGTACTTTTAATACCTCACAAAGCCAACCTATTACGGAAGGTCTATCATAGCAATAAAAACAATAATGGGACATAATCAATAGGATGTGATTGAGTCATGAGTTACCTTCAGTGGTTTTTTATTTTTTTTCAATGCATTCTCAGGAGGTAAACATTAAAATGAACTATCTGTCAACGTCTAACAGGGGTGAAAGGAAAAAGATAAAACTATGAGAGGACATTACTGAAACAGTGTCAGGACATCTTGAAAAAAATTAAGGACACAAAAGTAATATTATTTGAGCAGGTTGATTACTCATTGTTTCCTCTGAAGCATATGGAATCTTTTTCAAAGTTTGGCAGCAACAGAAAGTTATGTCAGAGAATTCAAATATTTTTGTTTAGCTTATATTAAAATTGAGAACTTACAAATTCTCTAGCAAGTTCAGTTTTGACTTCAGGTTTTTGTGTCATAGGTCTGTTTAAGTCTATGTCAAATGATGTGCCTACTTTTAAACAGCAGGTTCTACAACTACACCTTTTATCATGGAAATTCACATCCTTTAAAATCGATTACAACTTTTATTATGTAATTGGTTGGCAGGCATTTCTGCATGTATCAGTTAAAGCAAATTGTTTTAGATTTTCTAATTTGGTGCACAGTTTATTCCATAATTGGAGTACATCTGTAATCCTGCAGGTCATAGCATGCATCACATTCAAGGTTGGTTGTAGGATATACTATTTGAAGCCGCGTGACTGCAAAAGTTCAGGGTCAAGAAAGATTTTGCACTTTCCACCCTGAACTTGCAAATGAATTTCTTTGTTATTTTACTTAAATTAAGATGAAGTAAAGCTTGATGAGATTTGAAAAGGACATTGAAATTTTTGGCAAACTATAAAGTTATGAATTTTTGCATGAACCTGCTAAAATATCATTGAAGGCAAAAGATGCGTCCGGTTCAAAAGTATATATAATACTAATAATTTGTGGTTTAAATGATCCATTAGGGATAAAGCCCCTTTTCTGTTGTAGGGATGCCTCTGTAAATGGCAACCTCTGATTCTCGCACAATTTGTCAACTAATAAATCTCTTGCAAAGTAATTCATTGGATTCAAATCCAGTGACTAGGGTGGCCATTCGTGTTTCTTAATGAATTTATTTTATATTTAGAATCAAGAAACGTTTGCAATATTCTATAGGTTTGGGATGGTGCCCCATTATATTGTATATTAAAATGATTGTTTGGATATAGAGCCAATCAGTCAGCCAACTTTTGCCTTCGATGATATTGCATATTTTTAGCAAGTTCCTGCAAAAACTCATAACTTTAAGGTTTGCCAAGAAATTTTAATGCCCTTGTCAAATCTCATCAAGCTTTACGTGATCTTAATTTCTGCAAAATTATACAGAAAATCATTGGTATGTTACTGACTTATTGAGGCACATAGTACAGTAAGTTTTGTTTTCTTTGCGCCATCCGATATAATGAAGTGCTATGGGCAATAGAAATGGCAGGATGAGCAGTGACTTACTGACTATTTGCTAAAGAAATCTGGCATGGAGACATATGACATTTTTATCATGTGCAATAGAAATGACAGGGAATATGTCCCTTACTGCCGTCATGCAATAGAAGTGTCAGGGAGTGTTGTATGACTTACTGACTTCACTTATT
Source organism: Goniobranchus fidelis (assembly GCA_028565935.1). Lineage (NCBI taxonomy): Eukaryota > Metazoa > Mollusca > Gastropoda > Nudibranchia > Chromodorididae > Goniobranchus > Goniobranchus fidelis. Next base: position 6,658 of record JAOWAZ010195463.1, read on the forward strand.
TAAAGTTCTTTTGCATAAGGATTGTCTGACTCCTCTGCCTTGGCTGCTCCAGATGTTATCAGTAGCTCCTTGTGATGTTTCTCTTAGTCTGCTTAGTCCTGTGAGTCTAAGATATTCAGCTTCTGGTTTTGTTTCTTATTTACCATCCATCTTCAAAGACAGGGTCATATGGAACCATTAAAATATAAGTTGCTTTTAATTTGGTACATTATGTATATTTCCATTTTTGAAAACATTGTTGAAATGTTTATCTTCTTTCCTGTATCATTATCTCATCTTTTCTGATTTCTCCTTTTAGGCACCAGGAGCTGGGTCAGTTGTGTGAATAACATGGAAGAAATCGAAGAAAGTAATTTGCGTTTGGCTGTTGCGGCCATGATTGTGGAAGAACTAAGAAGGGCTGTTTTTGACACAACAGGTTTTACATGCTCTGCTGGCATTTCCCATAACAAGGTCAGAGGACACTCACACTTTCATCTTTCAGTGGTGAACTTCTTGTGAAAATGAACTACAGGGGGTGGGGGGGGTACATAATTATTTCATGCCATTAGTATTGCCCATGCAAGCAGGCTGAATAATGCTGTATTATTGTATATTTATATAATAGACCAGGTCAGCAAAGATAAAATTAAAAATAATTTCACTGACTGCTGCATAAGCAGGTGTACTGCCTTGGCTTGTCAATTCTACTGAGGAAGGAATGTAAGATTATTCGTCATTATTTTTATATTTGTTTGCTGTAGGCGGGATTTGAGTATAAAGCCTTAATGGAAGATAAACTCTGATATCCTATTCAGCAAGTTAAAAATTTAAACTAACCCATGGCAGTTGGAAATTGTAGAAAAGTAGGCTGAAAAGGATCTGCCAGCACACAACAAATTCCAACCATTCCTTCCTTCCATCTTTTACTTCACAACTTTCCAATTGGGCTCAGTTGAGTCAGGAATGGAAAGGCATCTATCTGGCCAAACTCTTTGCCAAAAACCATGATGTGGTATCACATAAGTTGAGTTAGGATTAAAGAAGGAAAAAAGTAGGGTTATTAGATTAGCCATCAGACTTACACTATATGCAAAAGAGGTCACCCACGATGTCCAACTCAGCAAACAGAGGCAAAAAAAAATGCTTGAAGTGTGACTTTAACTTGGAATTCACGTGTCAGAATATCGTAGTGCCTTAACCGAACAACCATTCTTCTTTGTAACGACAGACTTGTATTAATTGATAGGCTTTGTTTTCATCATCAAGTGTGACACTATTTCTTTTTGGTTTGAATTATACCATTGTGTCTTACAATGTTATTTGATACTGTCAGTTTGGAAGGAGGATTGGCTGGCACATAATATAAATTTGACAGGTAATATTTTATTCTTGAATAGTTTTTACTTAGGCAAATTATAGTGGAATCCGTAAGAAGTCAACTCTTGCTTAAAGTCAACACCATGCAGCAGTCCCATTGTCTTTCTTCTTTATTTAAATAACTTTGTTTCTGAAAAGGTCAACGACTTCGGCTCTACTTTTGCTTAAAGTCAACACCTTGTTGCTGAGTGGAAAGGTGAAATCATTGAAAAAAAGAGAGAGAAGCTCAAAGAAAAGTGGATATCGTAAGGGTGGGTGGGTGCATATATTATGTTTTAGTTTGGTAATTAAGTATGTCATGTATTATCCACAAAGGAAAAACACACAATCTAAACTTAGTCATTGAAAGAGGACCTTTAAAGTAACAAGGGGAAGTAGTCCAATCACACCACATGTCTTTATTATCCTTGAACTCTGTCCCCTGAGAATGGATAAAGCCAATCTTGTTTAAAGTCAACACTTTTTTTTCGGTCCCGAGGTGTTGACTTAATCAGGATTCCTCTGTGTGTTATTTTGTTATAGGTATTACAGTGGAACTTCTGGATAATGACACCTCCCAATAACGACAACCCCCGGATAGCGACATTGATCTCTGGTTCCGATTTTTTTGCATTATATTACTAGTAATAAAAACCTCAAAACGGCGACATAAATGTGAATGAAACCTCTAGTTAGCAACATCGATCTTGTGATAATCGTCAGTTGACATCAATGCTTGATACAAAATAATCTAGCCAAACAGGCAACCAGGTTTCCAACCAGCGGTATCTCGTACTCTAAGCCAGGCCTGCCAACCTAGCAAAACCAAAATTAGTGTTTTTGTTGTTGTTGTTGTTGTTTTTCTTAGTAGTTTTAGTTGTAGGTCAAAATTTGTAGCCAAGCGGTCGACCTTTCACTTTTTTTCTTCTTCACACACGTTAAGACGATTAAGCGAGCAGGAATCGCCTTGCAAAGTAATATTTGTTGTTGCCCTCTCCGTCACATCTAACGACGTTTTTTTTTTAAAAACCGTTTTATACCTACGCGTTGTTAGTGTATCCCATGAACACAACGAGATCCTCGTCGCCCGGCCCGCCTCAACCGGCTTAGCTATCGATCGATATTGTCCGCCATTTGTCACAACAGTTTCTCGGAGCGGTCATATTGTTTGTCTTTTCTTTCAAAAAATAAGGCCACGGACAGTGAAATGTTTGGTTTAATGCCGTGCAGTATCATATGCAATAAAAAAAATTATAATCTTCGTCAGTAATTCGTAGTTTTTAGCCTCACTTCTTATTTTCGTAATTGGATATCGTCATAGCTGTTTGTATCGGGTACATGAGTCGGATGCTATGGATGGTCAATCAATAGTGTCATTACTGACAATTGCACCACGCCCCCTTTTTCCGCCATTTTGAAAACCTCGGAATAACGACACCCCCGGATAATCACATAAATCTTCGGTCCCAAGCAATGTCGTTATCCAGAGGTTCCACTGTATGTTACCTGCCATTTTTAATTGATTTATTCTCCCTTTGCCATTCAGATGTTGGCTAAACTTGCTTGTGGTCGCAATAAACCAAACAAGCAAACTATTTTACCCCATTCATCAGTGCCTTCCTTATTTGAGAAACTCCCATTACAAAAAATGTGAGTATAATGTCTCCTTCCCTTAGGATAAGAATTAGAATTTGTCTGCCAGGCTTACTTCAAATGTTATATGGCCTAGTATTTTTTTTAGTCTACAACTACAGTGAGTACAAGAGCAATTCCTTACTCACATGAGGGTCGCTATTACTTTTTCTTATCGTAAAATTACAAGCAGTTGCAATGTTGCAGATTTATTTTGGTTAAGAGAGGGAATGTTCTTTATTCTGTGTACTTAATTATAAATTTCATGTTACCGACCACAGCTAAGTCCTTAAGATTACAATTACAAGATGAGAGATCTGTTTTACTACCAGCAGTTTAAGAGATCAACCTACATCTTTCCTTTTTGCTTTGAGGGTTGATTTAAAAGATACTATGTTTTCTTTCTCCCTGATCAGTCTAGGCAGAGAGTTCCAGAATTGCTCTGCGGGCCTGCCACAAAGAACATAAATAGAAAAAAGAAATCACATTCTTGACTGGAATGGGATTCCATAGTTTTCACACTTCTTCAATCGCACCCTTTTACTGACATTTAGAATAACACAGAAAAATAGATAATCGTCATAGACGGAAGCCAAAAGTAAGACAACATATAAACCGTCTCTCTGATTTTTAATTTAGAGTATTATGTTTAGCACTACAGGCAGTCTTTACTAAATTCCTAGAGAGGTAATGTGGAAAATACAAGTACAAAACCACAGTATTACTAGAAAACAATGGATGAAAATTATACACAATTTCAAAAATCGTTACACCTCGGAGAAAATTCAATACTATAGATGCATAGAAATGGCACCTCGTACCTTTTTTCGTGTAGATAAAAGGTTAAGAGTGGTCGGTACGACAACACATGAGCAGTGAGCAGCAGATACGAGCCTCTTCGAACAGTGTCTGTCGTGTCACAGCAAGGCCTAGAGATCCATGGCCTACTTTATCGTCACAGCCAATTAACACACTAGAGGCGTGTCTGCGAGGCGGTTTTCTATGGTGCTCCACTCGGGCCAGTAAAGGTAACAAACGGATATTTAATCAAGTTTTACTCTACATCGGACGGGTAGAATTTTGTACAAAACACGTATATACCTCAGTTTTGTGTAAGGAATACAGTGCAGTTAAAATAAATTCTCTTAGAATTATTTCCAGGTGAAAAGCTAGAATGACTGTACTGTAAGGCCGGTTCTAGCGTGGATCAGTAGTCTGTAGCTCTGTAATTCGCCTGTCTCGCATGCGCGTCAGGCCAGCCCTAGTAAAGGATATTATCTGTATGGTCTGTATGACCTAGTTATTTTTAGTTACTGTGTAATCCGAGGCTTCCAAAATAAATCTAGGCTTCTAAAATAAATTTTTGGATGCCTAGGTGCAAGCCTAGGTGTAATCACATGTGCTATTTTTGGCATTCCATCGTGGCACTCTCCGTTTCCGGTAACTAAAACACCCCCAAACAAAATGGACCCCCGACATCTGCCTCTGAGATCGAGATCTAGATCTATATGAACCGTGCATTTTGAGGTCAAAAGTAAATATCTATACTAGATCAAGAGTCGACATTAAACTACTTATTCCTTAAATTACTTGATATTACCTACTTCTTAACTGTGCTTCCTGGAAACGTGTGTACAGGTAGCAAAACAATTGAATCCAGCAACTGACACGAGCTATGCAGACCTGTTTTACGACGGAGTTAGATGGGCCGTCTGACACGCCAAATCAGCTAGCTGACATTAGAGTGACTCAGATATCTTACCCAGCGACGCTACTTTTCCGGAACAATTATATCGTGTTTGATAACATGATATGAGTTATGTCAGGCCAGTTGCAGAGCTACAGAGCCACGCTAGGACCGGCCTAAGACGGTGATAACATCTCTGCAAGAGTGGAGAGTCATTCACCATGGTCAGTACAAGCGTGCGTTACCGCTTTGGTTCGAGCCCTGCTAGTGTGCGGTCAGGCTCATAACCGCAAATCAACGGCGTTGTGTCCTTCACTTTGCTTCCTCACTCGACTCTGGTGAATGAGTACCTGACCGTTAAGACATCGTTCTCTGTCTGAAAATAATGTGTTTGCGCCTAACAGGCTGCAAGCGTTGTTATTCTGTTCTGTGTTGCTGTTGGTCAGGGGAGTGAAATGTCATTGTAAAGCACCGTCAGCATGGTTACGCCATGGAATGTATGGTATATAAATGCCATCTTTACTGACACCTGCAATATCGACTTTCATTAAAATTGCCCCGGTAGAAGAAAGAAAGACTTCAATTTTGTTAAAATCAAATTTTAGTTAATTTCGGTCTATCCAAGATTCGTCTGAATGACAACAATCCTCCATTTTCTTTGATAGGATGAAAGTTTAGAAGGTAGACGTCCTTTGTTAGTTGGGTGTCATCGACGTGCAACTGGTAATTTACTTCTCGAGATCTCGTAACTTGACTTGGAAGTATCGTATAAAGAGTATAAAGAATAGGACCCAGAACTGAGCCTTGCAGGACATCATTTTTTTAACGAGAATATATCAGAGTAAGTTTTGCTTATAAGAACTGTGAGGGTTCTCCACTAAAGTAAGATTTAAAATTAGCCGATGCGTCTCCCTGGATTCCAAACTTCTGTCAAATCGATTGGCATATGAAATATCAAGATAAT
>JAOWAZ010196574.1:0-12276 GCA_028565935.1 Goniobranchus fidelis
CAAATAGATACAAAGATCACATTTAGTTATGAGCAGTTCGGGGGTGCGGGGGACAAAGGGGAATAGAACGGATGAATAGTAAAATGATGATATGTCAGTCAAGGCAGGCAGTGAGTGAGATAAGACATGGAATAACAAATACAGCATCTTTGTTCTGCAACCACTTGTTACAAGAGTTCATCAGGCCGAAGTTATTAGAGTTTGTAGGTTTGTTTTTTTTAAGTATGAGGGAAACAGAGATAGGATCACAGTGACTGCTTGGGAGAAAGAAAAAATAATTATTATATGACATTATTCACAAGATCAAAAACAATACCTGAGAAGAGCAAATGTACAACATGTGTTCGATTTTCAAAACTGAACAGGTAATGATATGAGTCAAATGGAATGTTTTTCGAATGTTTTTCAACTACTTCATCAAAATTGGATCCCCTACTCTTAAGAATTGTTTTCCTCCATCTGTGCTAGGGGCTATTCTTGAATGCATTCCAAAAGGCACCTGAAAGCAATTGAAATTGAATACAATGTGAAATTTACGATTTACAGCAATGAATTCAATTTCTGTATCACCAAAAAAAGTTTCTTTGAATTTAGCCAATTACAAGCCAGAAATTGGAGATTGCTGGACATCTCTTGAAAAAAAAAAATCCAACTTATCCATTTGCCTTGAAATAAGACCAAAGACAATATGTCTCCTAATATGATATTTATTGAATCTTAATACTGCAGAATTCGTATTTGAAAAGGAACTACTTGCATTAAGGAAAGCACAATAGGTTGTGATGTCTTTTTACAGATGCATCCATCAAACATTTAACTGGGTTAGATCCTCATCATAGGTAAAATCTACTACAGATTTTTCCTTGTTATTTTTTATCATATGGTCTACACTTTTGATGCTGAACACCAATGTTTATATACCCCTTGAATCAGAATAGAGATCAGAATGCTGATGAAAAATGCTGATACCATATTGTGCCTAATCCACATGCCCTGAAATCCATGACATGGACCTTATGATATATCACAGCACAAATTGTGCTTAATGGCATGGGTTGGCACTGTTTCAAAAATTTGACATGTCAGTTCTTCGTTTCATTTGAGATACTGACAGACATAGAGAAAGATTAAGTACTTTGCCATGTTGTGTTGTAGTTTCATATAACTACTAGAATTCTTTTCAATCATACGATGGCAATATCAAAATGTTTTACCTGAGATGGAACTAACCAGAGATTGCCTACCTGAAACTTACATTTTTCATTCCGTGGGTTTATTGGTTTTGTACATCAAAATATTAATAATGTATTGTGGTTCAGTGAACCATGAGGTCAATAAAGGATAAGGAATAAACAAGGTAATAATTATAATTATTGCCTTACATTCCTGATGGACATTTTTATTTCATCACACAACACATGATCCATTGTACAGCGTAAAAACCTTACCTTTTTGCCTCGCCAGACACTGATGGTTCGAAGAGGTTCTCGGGTTTTATTTCCTGTGTCCTGGTCCACACAGATCATCTGGCACCGGCTACATTGGCCTTGAACCTATAATTGTTAAAAATCAAGCAAAATAAAGACAAATAAAGTTTTGGAGTTACCATTTAGAAGTGTGATAAATATCTAACTCTTCAAACAAACTAAAAAGAAAAGGGTAAAAAAAAAAGGTTGATCAGCTGTATTGTTCCTCAAGAATGCATGCTTTGAGAGATTTCAAACTACAAGGGGAGGACAGGCCAGATGGCATTTAATTTCACCTAGATAAGTGCCATGTAGCAGTTCATCATGGCTGTAAAAAAAAAAGGTATGAGTGTTTGGAGTTTAAAATATAAGATATGATGAAACATATTAGAAATTTCAAGAATTTTACTTTATCACTAATTTAATCAAAATCACCTTCTTTTATCTTGAATTTAGCAGGCTTGTTGAATTTTCACAAAAAAGTTTCAGATCTAAGCAATACAATTTACATGCCGATACCATTTACTTTTATGAATGTCTGAAAATGCTCTTACCACAAAGTTAAAGACAATTTCAGTCTTACTACATAAAATTTACAAGAAAAGAGAAAATACAAAATCAAGAACATTCCTTGGCTTTTCTGTCTTTTTTGTTTGTTTTAATCTTATTCATTATTGATAAGGAGATGACAGCATAATTTCCATGCCTACCACTAAAACATTGGTTCCCAATTTCACAGAAGTCCAGTCTTCTTCCTCAAATGGCTCTCCTCCATCAATGACTAGATTTGCCCGAAACCTCCGCACCAAATTGTCTTCAGCTGAAAAACGTTATGACTTTATTGATATGGAATCAGATTTGATTTACAGCACAAGAAATTCAACAGTAAACACATACAAAAATTGCTCACACTTGAACTCACTCCTCTTAATTTTCATGTATATTCACATTTCAAGTAGAAATGAATCATGGGAGAAATTCTTATCCTACTACTTTAAGGCTTTGTATGAACAAAAGAAACATATTTAAATAAGTTTTCATGACAGACACAAGAACGAAATAAAAATCCTAGACCTTTGAGTACATAAACAAGGACAAGGCATACAAAAATACGCTGATTGACAGTGCAAAGATGAAAGAATGCAAAAAATGAAATATAAGGAAATAATGTATGCTTTTATCTGGAATCTAATGCCTCATTTTCTGATTTCACAGAACCTCTACATCATCCTCTTTGATCATTTTGGAAAGAAGCAAACTTCAAATGCAAGCTCATGATTTTTGTGAGATTAAAGTATCGGAAGAACTGGCACTGACTGTCTTCCAATGATTTTTTCCACTCTCACTTCCTTATTAGAGTTCATGTTAATGAAAGTGTAACAGAATGGATTTCAATTTGTAGAAGGGTAAGAAAGTGTTCAAATCAGGAAAAACTTACAGATATCTGCTGGAGCTGAGGGAACTCTTGTGTCTTTTGCATCCTCTGCTCCCAGGATTTCATTCATTTTTTCTTGCAGCACCCGGACACTTGGACGACTTAGCAACAACAGCTGTGATTCATTGGCCATGGAAAGGAGCTGAGGTGTCTCATCTGTTGGAATGGTGATTGCAAATTTGCTGTCACTTATATTTTTGCCTTTATCTTCCTTTAACAATTACAGCAAACAAAGCAATGCAATTATATTTCAAAAGACAAAAAGTGTAGAGGATGGCCTGTCACAAATCTCCCATTCAGATAACAGCAATAGACATGAGTGGCAGTCACTAAAAAGATCTATGACTGAAAACGGAGCTGCAAGATCTGTAAACCAAATTTGCCTAACAATTTGCCTTATTGTATACATTTTCATCCCAATTTAAATCAAATGAAATGCTTAGTGCCTTGGATATCTGTTAATCATATTTTTTTTTAAATTTTGTCCAATTTATTCAATAAAGATGTGCTCTGTTTAAAAACTGTTATATGTAGTAAAACTGATTTCATGTTCAGCTCTATTAGCACCCTTTTTTCTCCAACTTATCACTCTTTTGATGTATAGAATTGTGTATTCCCAGAATGGCCAGTATAAAATTTCTCTCTCTCTTTTTAAAAATTTAATAAGAGAGGCACTGTTTGATCAACAACTTAGTACCTAAGTTTGAATTCAGAGAATACCAGCAAACCGTACATTCTTCGAATATCTTATAAAAGTCCCTTGCAAGTAACCACAACATGAATTATTGCAAATTAAAATCTCCATCCTTTACAATGACATGAGGTGTTAATTCAATATATCACAAAATTTTCAGTTAACTTGACACAAATTTCATTATTGGTTTCTCCATTTATTCTCATAGAAATAAAGCTTGATCGTACATTTTACATAACGTTATGAAGGTCTACTCTTTATTGACCACATTTAAGTTAACATTATCATTTGCTTACCTCCTGTACTGTCTTTGTCTCTCACTTTGCTTTCCCTAGTATCTTCACTCACTTGTCGTAACATTCTAGTGCCAGGCTTGCCAAAAACTTCACTTAACCAGTCCGATACCTCATCACCACAGTCAAATGTATTAACCCTTCAAGACACAGCAGGAAAGACAGGAAAGAAGAGTGTTAGAAATTGCAAACAAAATTAAAAAAAAAAAACAATTTTCAAAGAGTAAAAACAATTTTTGATTTAATCATAAAGTGATCAGTATAGCAGAGAAATTTGGAATGTTGTATATCAAAATGATCAGAAATAAAAGAGCTTTCAGAAAATTGTGTCAAATTTGATTATAGTCTAAATATATGAAAATGACAGAGTGATGTTGACAGACTGCCTAGAACTTGAACAGATCTATTGGCCGCAGTGTGCAGCCAATTGTCCATTCAGGCCGCTTTGGCTGAATGAGTTAAAAAAGCTAAAATTGCATCTGGGAAAATACTCACTTATAAAATAAACTCAAACAATACAAATTCCTCTATAAATTTGAGCTTACCTATCTCCACACACTTTATTGGTGCAGAAGCTTGCTGTAGCCTCTACTTCTTCTTCTTGGTCTAATGGTAGTTCAAAAGGTGATGAGCCTACAAGTACAAATGACACATGCATGGTGAACATGAACTATAAAAACCTCAAGTACTGCTGATACTTTTAACTTCTCACATGAACCTTCAAAACTTGTATAATATATCAGCCTCAATAAGTATAACTTCCTTTTTCAAAGTTCAAACTCTGACATACATGATTTACTATCGAACCATATTTAGTTTAACAATGGCATTTGTAATGTGTTGTATATATGTTTGACCTTCTCTCTATATCAAAGTATTTTCAACAGTATGGTATAATCTAGGAAACATAACATGAAATTTAAGACAAATTATGCTGGAACCTGTCAGCATCATTAAAAGTAGGATGATTTCATTCTGAAAATTGATCTTAAGAAAAAAGATAAAAAAGCCTGGAACACCTCTCATCATGATGTAATATCAATAATAATATTTTTATACCAAGATGAGAAAAAAAATCATAAACTATATATAACAAAGATGACAATTGGCTCTTTGACGTACCAGGATAATGAAGAATCAATTTACGTCGACCAAGGTCAATGACAGGACTAAGAAGACAGATTCTAGGGTCACGTTTTTGAGAAAAGGTCACTCCAGTATCACTGACTAGAATCCACTCTCGGTCATACAGAAGACCCCTGGCACTCATTTCCCACTCTGTTACCTGTAAAGGAGAAAAAGCATCCTTTTCCTTATTTGTAAAACAAAGTCGAAATAATGACACTGGTGCAGACTCAAATGCAAGGCATTCATTGAAAAGTTCAGTTTCATCACTCATTACATAGGTCCTTATTATTTGCCAACTGGGTGGGATATTTTAAAGCAGCAAAATGACAAAAGACTTCTACCTCAGTGAAAATAAAAACTTAAATAGAGTGATGACAACAGAAATTAAAAACCTATACAAAAGCTTCTAACTTGGAATGGAGTTTCTTTCTGATCTCAAATGTTGTAAGACGCAGCAATGATTTAAAGTTGTGTAATGATATGAACAACATGAAAAAGGAAAATACAAATAATACTCCAAAGATAAAAAGGTATAGCTTTCAAGTTTTTAAAGATTTTTTTCAATGACCAAAGTACCAGAGACAGTGAGAATTTAAATGTTAAGGTTTTTCATTTTAAAAAACCCTTAAAAAACCCCTACAAAAAGGCCTGTTTAACAAGAATGAGATAGGTTGAGCTAGGTGATCAAGTGTTGGGGCAAAGGATTTGAAACAGATGTGATATCTTTATCAAGAATATGACATTTATTGCCTCATTCGGAAAAGGTAGGTTGAATCTGATGGTCTTACAATGCTTTTGGAACAGTTTATCTTTTTGCATCAATACAATTTGTTGATAGGAAAATGTAGATTCAATATAAGAAAATATTAATTTGCGATCAGGTATGCAGCATTTGGAATAGTTTGCCAGAAAAGGTTTTGTCATCCAAAAGTACAGCAATTTTCGAATGGAGATTAGATTAGTGCAGGAATCAGTTTTATAGCTATAGGGAGCTGATCAACACAAGGCACACCACTTAAGTATTAGATTTCGATGAAGAGGAAGAAGAGGCCTTCTACCACACCAGATTTGTGAGTATTTGTGAATATAATAGCATCTCCACCATGGTATCACTTTTAGCACTTTGTCGCCTGTTTCTTTGCTTTGTATCTGCCTCTGCCTATCTGTCTGCTTACCTTAGTTTGTTTTGGGTTTTTTCCTTTCTCTTTTAAATATAATCTGAAATCCAGTATAGGCAAATACACTGATCAACAATTTTGGTTCGTCAATGCATAGGTTTTCATTCATGGCTTTTGGATGTTTTACAAACATACATCAAGGCTAAAGAGTCGTATTACGTTTGGCATAACACGGTAAATCCTCCGTGACACATCCACCCAACACTGTTATCAAACAATATTGCTAAGCTTTAAATAATACTTTTACCTTATTTAAAGGTTTTATTTCATTCAAAATTTGATATATTTTTTCCCCTGTGCATTTCATCTAAATGAATAAATCATCCGTCTCTCTAACTTTTTACCTTTGATGAGATGAAATATTACATGCTTATATGACCTATGCATTTTATTTATCATGTTTTAATGGATGAATATTATAAAATCAAACATCACATCCTTATCATTATACTGAATACAGTTGTTGATATGGCATACAATAAAGCTCTTCAGCTCAGTGAAACTTGGAATCATCATCATTATCCTTATATCAATTTACAACTGCTATTAAAGTAGTTGCCACCAAAATGCTAACTGATTGGGTTAAAATGAAATCATGCAGTTTCTGCAGATGTGCATTTGGATGAACTTTACTTTTTTTTTTTTTTACTAAAATTAGTTCATCCTGACCTGTGACCACACTACACTCACATTACTCCAGTTATATCCAACCAGTTACATTTGAGGTTGCCACAGCAATTTTCTCAGCACTCTCCCAAGCGTTTATAAGAAGAAAGAACAAAAAATGTACAAAAGCAATAGTGAGTAGTCCACTGTAAAACATGCCAGTAAAAGGAATTAAAAAGTACAAAACTACCTCCATGTACAAGGGATGTCCCATGAAAAAAGGAAAATGACAGTAGATTCAACATTTCTGAGTTGATTCTCATAAAAAATTAAGACGGATTACCTTGGTCATTGTTTTATTTTCAACGTATTTATCATTACAATTAATGCATTTGACCTGCCATGGGACCAGGGAGTAGTTGCTTTCCTACTTGAAGAAATCTCCGTCAAGGGACTGCAGCCAGTCTCACACAAATACGATGGGAGAAGTGAATCTATTGAAACGATGAATATGTTTAAAAATAAAGCAGTGATCAAGGTAATCTGTCTTAAATTCTTCTAAGAATCAACCCAAATTTATTGAAGCTACGGCCATTTTCCCCTTTTTCATAGGACAATCCTCGTATTACAGAAAGTAAAAGATTTACCCTAAAGGCCCCACAAGATTTGACAGGAAACAAAAATATGTCTGTGACTCTCCTTCCTGATCCAGGGACTGAGCTTGAAATTCTTGACTGTATCTCAATTTCCCTCTTCAATTGACTTTGTGAGCTGACTGATAAGATGAAAAACATGAAAAGGAGCAACATTAAATGATGTCAACTACAAATCATGCACGCAGAATTTCTAAATGACACTAATAAAGAAAAAGAAACATGGAAGTGAAATGGAGAAATTTGAAAGGGGTTTATCTGTAATAGGTGATCAGGTAGTCTATCAGGCAGGGAGTAGTAAGTACAACTAAAGACAATCAGCTTCTTTTGATCTGTTTATGTCCAAAGGATACCCTATACTCTTGTACTTATGGCAAACAGGTACAACTAGACAATCTGTCAGGCTTACAAGCTATCAATTCTAAAATCATCAGCCACTTTTATTCATTTTTCCATCAAACAGCGTAAGACGTGACACTCCAAATCTCATTCATCATCAGACAACACGAAAAGACAAGTAGACAAACTACAAAATTTTATGTATTTTACATTATTTCCTTTTATTCACTCAACAGTGGCAATTTTGTGACCCTAGTGAGTAAGATGAATTCATGAAATTCCTATTTCTATTTTTTCTCGTTTTCTGCAATCGCAAGGGGAAGTTAAAATATATTAAATGCGAACATGATATACTTAGTCACCTTTGTCTTTATGTTTTTCCTTTTCGTCACTCTTTTGGACTGGTATGTCTGAGGACACAGACATTTCTTGCTTTCCGTACCAATCCGGATTGGGGAAAGATGGAACTTCAGGAGACAGTTCCAAAAAGCTGTCAGCCAGGAATCTTAGACAAGCTCTGGCATCAGCAATGGTATTCATATAGCCAAAGGAGATACGAACAGCTCCTGTAGGAAAGCCATTGATGAGATCCATATTGTCTCCACATACATGTCCAGCCTGGAAATTGAATAAAATCTTTATATTAAATGTGTACATAAGAAAAAGTCATAAAAATTAGATTAATTCAATCTGGATTTGGACAGCTATAAATATCCCTCTTATGAAATACATCTCATGGGCTGGAGAGGAACTGCCTGTCTAAAGTCAAATAAAAGTCTGTAAATGCAACAGTTTATTATATGTTTTAGATCTTGCAATCCTTATTTTCACCTTTTGTGTGTTCAACTGATGAAAAAGAGCTAAAAGTTCTTCCTTACATTCTTTGGAATATAAATCTAATATTTGTGCTTTAGAACATTTTCAATTCCAAAGTCACGTTTGAATACCTGAAGATCAATGAATAACTATGATAAACAGATGTTTCAAATACTGATGCTTTTCATGTCAAATACCTTCAAAAACAAATCAAACTTATGAGAAATATTGGTTGATACAGCCAACACTTACATCAAAATTATCCTTGATTAGCTTGGAAGTCAGGCCTAGATACAGCTGACAAGCACCAATATTACAAAAACATCCAGTTCTAAGGTGAACTTCGTGTAGTTGGGCAAACTTATCCACCTGGTGAGGATAAAGATACAAAGATCGAGTTAGATCCTAAATGATGATGGAAACAAGGAAAGATAACTCATGTCAAATGAAAATGTAACTCATCCTGGAATACAGTCCCATATAATGTGTTGATCCAATAATAAAAATTCTAAAATTCCAAGGAGAAGAAGATGAAAGTGTTCAGCTTTGATGACAGTCTTCTTACCAATAACATTCATTTGAACTACTGTCAGGATGATGACTTTACAAAATCCAGACAAAAATTAACTTAAGGGCTAAAACTCATTAAAAAAACAAAACAAAACAGATTGTACATGCTACTCAAGGATTTTTTCATCATCTTCTTTTACATTAGCTATTTTGGGGGTCGCCACAGCTGAGTCCTTGTCTCCATTTCATCCTACACAGTGCATCATCTTCAATCTGACAATGAGCCTTAACATTTTCTCTTTTTACTCACATAAATACTTCCCCCAGTCTTTCTTCCCTTCCCATCATTCCTGGTAGGTCCGACGTTAGCATTCTCTTTACAGTTGGAATGATACGATTCTCCACCAATGTTGTAAAATTTACCCATGTCATTTAGGACCTCAAACATAACTTTTAGAATTAAAAGATACAGAAATTCATGTCTCTTTGACATAATGTGTTTTCGTCATTTAATAGATAAAGCTTCACTAAAACTTATTTCAATTTTTTAAAAACTGCAGTCCTGTCCCAATTTCATGTAAAAAAGACAAATACGAACACAGTGAGATGTTATAAACAAATCATTGTTATGTCTTACTTCTGCAAATCCCACAAACTGTCCAGTTGATCTCAAAATATTGAAAGTCACTATGCCTCCTTGACTTTCTGGAGACTGAAAATCAAACTCGCCATATATCTGAGCCAAAGGTTTGCCATTTCCATGATGGAGATTCTTCAGATTTTCATAAAAATATTTGGCCACACAAAAGACATGTTCGGAAACAGCTCTCATTCCTCCTGAGGGCATCAAATAAATAATTCTCTTATTAGACAGAAAAATAACAATCTAGAAATAAAATACAAGGTCAAATGAGTATTCATGCAAGGGATTTTTTTTCCACAACAAAATAAATACCAGCTGGCATTATTCTTTAATTAATTCCTAGCATTTTTCTCAATCATAAAAAATATGTGAACACTGATATGAATCATGAAAGAAATATTTCTGAATTCTTGAAGATTGTGCAATTCTGCCTCATTTCATTTACGATTTAAAAAATTACATAAAATGCAAAATTATCACTAAAAACACACCAAAAAACCATTATATTGCATATGTTGTTTCTTTTAAAAGATAGGAAATTTAAGGAGAAAAATGAGGTTTTATGAAACAGAAGATGATGAAAAGTTTTGGAATGGAAAAGAAGTTAACAAATGAAATGGTGTCTACTTTAAATTAATAAATAAAAAAATATATCTTCTTGAAACAATCATTTGGGATGGAAAAAACCCAGCAAAATTCTTTCAAGGAGCTCTTGTACCATGCTTGTCATTCAACTTCTTGAAATAAAGTCAACTAAAATCCTTACAAGAATTATTCTGGTGAAACAATATTGAGTCTTGAACAAGAACTATTTGGGTTAATATTTAAATAATACAAAATAAGAAACAACTCTAAACATAAATATTAACTCATAACCGTTTTGAAAGTGTTTTGATCACATAAATGTCATTGTAAACTAGATACAAAAGAAACAGCAAGTATAAATGCACATCTTTTACTTCTGACACCAGATACTCTCCACAATAATTAGCAACTTTGACAACAAAAGGTTGGGGATGGGAGTCCTGGCCTATTTACTGAGAAGATGGAACATTCTTCAAGAAAATGTTTATTGTTTATTCCACAAATAAAGACAAAAGTAAAGATAGAGTGATTAAAGAATGATATAGTTCAGAGTCAAGTATGGTATCATTCCTTCTGCAGAAAACAATTAAGTGACCTTTCCATAATATGGAAAGTTCAGAAAAAAGGGAAAAGAAGCTTTTACACTTACTGTTATATTTTAGTGCAACCCTTTCACTTTGTGAGCAGCATTGATGAAATATTATGGCCCCGTAAAAAGACACAATGGCACTGAAAAGATCATGTGGGAGGTACAATGCCCGGACGGAAATGGAAGAAAGGGAGACTAAAGACGAAGATGGAGCCAAGACATCAAAGAATTTATTTAGAACATGGGTGATGGAGGCAAGAAGACTGGCCCACAACAGGGAGGCTTACAGATGTGATGTCAGAAACAAAACGATCCCGAAAAGGACAAGCTAAATAGAGAAAGATAGAGAGAAATATTTATGCTATACCATAAACCTTTATATATCTTTGTACTGTGATACAGTGATTTAATTTAAAAACACTCATCATTTGTCCTTGCTGAATCTTACCTGCCAACTTTTCAATGCTGTCAAGGCCATGTCTTAGACTGATGATGCTAAGAAAAGGAATTGTGCCATCTTCATACCTGAAAAGCAAATGTAATAATAATGACACTTATAAAACAATCGTTGCTCTCTTCCATTTGTCATCCTTGTTCTTTAATCTTATATCAAATAAAGTTACTTGAATAGAAACAGTGAAAAATACTTTCCTTCCAAGACAAATCATATGATTAAAATAATCAGAAATCCTACCGTAGGATTTTATATCCTTAAATATGGTAACCATATGGGAAAAGTAATGCTTCAGATCAAATTTTCAAAAGAAGCAAGTATAAAATTGTTAGTGATCTTTTTCTGTTGTGAAGAGGCATGCCTGAAAAAAAATCCCAAAACAATGCATTATTAACAAAGAATGAAAAATAGGAGAAGGAAATCAAAATCAACATATGTAGAATGAAGGATAATTAAATAAAAGGGAAAAAGTCACTTTTAAGAAGACCACTATAGAAGAAAGCCGGAAGACTGAAGAGAACGGTTTAAGGAACAAATTATATGAGATGAAAAGGATTAGCTAAGCAAGGCTTTTGATTTAGAAAAAAGCCACCAAGAAAGAAAAAGACACGGAGAACGTGATGAATAATGGACTGAAAGTTGCTTTGAAAACTGGGGAGGGACAGAACTTCAAAAAATAGCAATGATTACACCAAAAACTGAAATAGAAAGTGTCACTCAACTCCTACCTTTCATGCAAAACATCTCTGAAGACGCAAAATCGTTCTGTTGCAGTGCTTGCATTAACAGTTCCACCTCCATAATAGACCTTGGTAAGCGCGCTCTCTGCTCTTTTGTGAACCAGCAAGGCACCTGCAAAAATAAGAGATTCTTAAGATATAAGAACC
>JAOWAZ010197684.1:0-12273 GCA_028565935.1 Goniobranchus fidelis
TAAGTAGAAATTCGTGCGTTGACATTAATACTCAGATAATCTGAGTCAGTCAGCTAATTTGAAGACTAAGACTAATAGTGTAAAAAAAAAAAAAAGCCTTTTATTTCACCAAACATATATGTAAATCCAACTTGATATCAAATGCCACCTAATTGAGATCAATGGTAAGATAATGCGAATAAGATTACTGATGAGGTCATACAGCGCAATTGTGAATGGTGAGTAACATTGTTAAAGATTCATGGCTGACAACTTTTCCCATGAAATGAGAAAAACTGTTAAAAAATGTTAGAGTATTACATAAGAAGGTGTAAATTGCTCTTACTTCTAACCTCAGCTTTAATATTTTAAACTTAGTGAGTAAACTTGATCTAGATCTAGGCAGATTCCATATTTAAATTCAGTTCCAGTAGTTCAACTTTTGTTATATCAGATACATTACCTGTGACGTCTTGTCAAGCATAGATCTATAACTAATTCCTCCAATGGGTTGAAACAATTGTCTAATGTGAGATGTAAAAGCCACTCTATTCAGACTGACATCAATCAATGGCTTTATGCTAATGAGTGAGGTGCCTGACATTGGCCAGGCGCCATGTGCTGTACCGTGAGCCCCATTTCAGCATTCATTAGCTGAATAGGCCCAGGCCTACTTGCTCACATTTCCAAAAATACTGCTCCTTTCATTTTTGCTTTGCAGGAGGGGGATCAAAATAATCCACGATTCTAGATTGATATCATTAATGTAGAAATAAGCTGACAATATCAACAGTTGCACAACATCCAATCATTTTCCCTAACATACTAGTGGAAAACAGCTTATCGCTTAGAAGTGCCCCAGAAAAAGTTATACAAATAATTAAGAACAAATTCGCTTCAATCCGTAAGTATATGAATTAATTGTACATGACAGGTAGCATGACAACTGCTTCATACTGTGAATTGTATGTCGGAAACTGCCAAAAATCACAGCATTCATAACTAATGACTCGGAAAAAGCAGAAAAACGATTTTCAACATTGAATATGGACCTAAAGAGTTGAGATGGCAAACACAAAACAAGTCCATATTATAAGAACTGTTGGCACCTATGGAGATTATTAATTGGATATTGGGCGCTGAGATGACCTTTGTGGGTTGAACTGAGCCCTAAAACCCCAAATAAATAAATTAATTAATTAATTGGATATAAGCAAATATTGAAATTTTAAAAAATCAATTTCGTATTCTTCCTTCCAGAATTTACAATCAAATAATATGCTAAGGACTCGTTCAGAACATCCTTACCTCTGGTGCCATAAATGCGATGGTTCCTAAAAGCTGCCCCTGAAATTCGCCAGCTCCTGTAGTTTGTGACGCCAGGCGGGCTGAAGCTCCGAAATCACCTATTCGTAAATTCTGGCCAGTGCTATTCACCAAAAGATTAGCTCCTGAAAAGAAGAGAAAACATACTTATGAATAAGGAAAAAGAAAAGGCATCTCATTAGCCTCTCTCATGTCTATCGATTTGAATAAAATTTCATTGTCTTTTCTTCAGTTTTAGAAACAAAATATTTGTGAAAGCCACCACACGAAAAAAAAGTACAATTATTGGAAAAACATCAATGTTCCTTAAGAAATTAACCAGATAATCTTTCTGAGAACTTTTAGAGTAAATCAGGTGCTTGAAAAATAAATACAATTGTTTATTTAGTTTAGTATTACTATGTTGCAATAAAAGTCATGGATAAGAGGCACGAGAATACTGATGGTGAAATAAAATATCCTCACTGTCCTAAATTTATTGCTGGAGGCCCTACTCCAAGAAACTTAATACTGAAATATTTTCAACTGTACAAATATGCGTTTACAACAAGTTCTCAAGATTCTGCTCTCTTCTACTCTCCTTACTCTTGTATTAATAGCATTCTACAGGAATTCTCTAGAATAAAACTTAGTCTGAGTCTTCAAATTAGCTGACTGACTCAGATTATCTGAGTATTACTGTCAACGCACGAATTTCTACTTAAGCCTAAATCATTTTAGCTAGTTTGTAGTTCTTAAGACTGACACTTTCTTGACAACACCAGTTTATTCTAGGATATACAAGGTCAGAGAAAAATTATAGAATAATACTAGAAGCTACTAGACAAATACAGCTTTTTCCAAAAAAACCCAAAACAAAACAAAAACATTAGCCTCTCCTTGTTCATCACTCATCACAGCTGCCATGCTAACAATTCTCATAGGACCCGCCCACAATTATAGCTCACACATATTACCTGTCTATAAGATAGGATTTTGTTTTCAACACTCAACATACATACCCTTGAGATCCCTGTGCAATATATGGTTGTCATGGAGATATGCCAAGCCTTTGAGAAGCTGCCTGGTATAAGACACCATCACTTGATCAGTAAATGCTCCATACTCCCCTAGTAAGTAGGCTATGGAACCACCTGTGAAAAAGGAAGACAAATTTTGGTACAGTGGAAACCATTTATAAGAGGCCATGTTATAGAACGGCTCCGGAAATAATAGGGCTTTTTACAATACCCTGTTGTTCTTTCCCTTCGTCTCTATTAAATCTTATCGGCAATAAGAGGGAGATAAGAGAGTCAAATTGGTTATAGCAGGGATTTCATGGCAAACACAGGCAATCCCGCATGGAGAAGAAGTGGGCCATTGGTTGATTCAACACCTTCCAGGTTTGCACACCAACCTAGTCTGGTCTGTCCTAAAGAGTTTTCTTATTACGTACATGCTTTAGCCCCGTCATCCCTGTTATATCAGGATTTCACTGTAGTCAGTTATTTTCTGGGTTAAGTCTCATTTCTCAACATTGTGGTTTATCTCAACACTGATGCTATTCTTAAACGTTTACGTGCTGCTATGCATGGGCCATAAAGGTATAGTACAACTCTAATATTACCACTTTATTCATCCCCGAAGGGAAATTTGTCTTTTGGCTTTTGACCGAAAACCGAGCGGCAGCCGTAAGAACAGCGCCGTGAAACGGAGGCAATTTGTGTAAATAACCTTGCCCAAGGGATAAATCACAATGCCCACTCCGGGAATCAATCCTGTGACCAACGCACTACCACTGTGCCACTGTGACCACAGCCCCGATTCAAACTCAGAACCTCACAATTACAAGTCCAACACCTTGACCCCCGAGCCACATGACCATTAAACTTCCTTGAATTTTAAATCGAAAGGCCAGGTATTTAGGCCATCACTACTGTAGGCCTACAATAACTATAATTACTTAATTACTACTAAAACTCTATTTCTACAAGTACTATTCTAGAAAACAAGATGATATCAAAGCGAGAGATGCAATAATTTTTTAATCTTATTACAGCTTTAATTACTTTTTGTTTCATTGTACATCTTATAAATGCTTCAGGGTTGCCAGACAGGGATATATCAGACCTTAATTTATGTTCTTTTCTTTAACCATTGAAAATACATAAATATAAATATCTATCTTTTATACAGCACTCAATCTACTAATTGTGATTAAAGCGCAGTATTCCTGACACGCCTCTTCCAATCAAATACCTTCTCAACTCCATGTGGAGTATACTTAGATGCAGCCATTGTACAGGCACACTTATTCTAGCATCTGAAATCTCTGGCTATGGTCGTCTGCTCAATAAGACATTAGTGGTAGGGTGCGGAAGATGTGTCTAAATGGCCTTTGCCAAGACCATAACAATGCCATGGCACAGCCCGGTTTCAAATTCAGAACCTCAACATATATCGGACACCTGGACTCCAAAGCCGCTTACAATACCCGTTGTCATCCCTTTTTAGGCCTTTTGCATTTGCCACCCATTTTGGCTCAAATTCAATTCAATTCAATTGAAAATCACTTTACTCGTCTCCAAGGGAGAAATCATTCTCAGCCATTTACAAAGTTATCACAAACACAAATAAAAGGAAGTTAAAAACCAAATACTTTAAAAATATTGGGTAAAAATGTCTTTAAAAATTAGATGTTAGCATTACGGAAACAAATCATACATCAAACTTAAACATAATTTAAATGACATTGTTTTAGTACTTTTGGAAATAAACCTGTGATGTTTTTTTTATCCAGATTTTGTAATGTGCTTGTTCAATGGGCGTTTGTTGTTTGTTTTTTTAACTGAAATGATTTTCCTAAAAGTATTTCTGATAAAAAGATTGCCAATAAAACCAACGCTGCCCACAAACTTGGTGATGACTTGATCAGACTGCAGTGCAGAGTGGATATATCGACAACGCTTATATTGACAAATACCAAAGTCCCATTTTCTTTTTTTGTTTGTTTTTTTTTGTTGTTATATAATATTGATAAATAAAGATTTCATTTATCGACATAAATTTTTGGTCCCGGCGATGTCAATACATCCATTCTCGACTGTATTTAACTTCTTTACCTCAGCTTTTTAAGTGTTCCCACATCAGGAGATTATATAAAATACTATAACATTTTCCCTGATTGATCTGGAAAATAACATTATTCATATCTCTTGACTAGAAACAAACATTTATCAGAGGGAAAAACATCCAAACATCATCACTTCTGACTCAAAAACACCATGCATCCCAATTTTTTAATCAAAGAAATGACACCACTGCAGGAAACAAAAACAATACATTAAATATATCATTCATAGTTAGCGAAGAGGCTATTTCATTTTGACTACAGTGGTACAGGATAGTAAATACTAGTTGTGCTAGCAGCAATGGTGGTAGTAGTGGTAGTAGTAGTAGCAGTAGCAGCAGCAGCAGTAGTCATAGTAGTAGAAGTAAATCAGGGGTATGGATTACAACACAGAGTGAGAAAATCTGACAATTGACAAGAGTTGAAAACTCAGAATTAAAAGTTATGTTGATTTTTTTTCTTTCTTGTCCCATCCTTACCTTTTGTGGTGGATCCTCCACAAGAGCTCTGTAAAAACATGTAGTTTGTGGATACAAGGCAAGCACCAACTAGAGGGAGAGAAAACATTTTTTGTTTATCAGGCAAAGTACACATAAATATATGAGAGTATCCGGTTTGCATCTGATCAAAAATTCGTACCCAAGACATCTCTTGAACAAGATGCTTCAAAGATAAAGATAACGGTGAGGTTTGAGTCCCATATTCCCATAAAAATGCACGCTCTACAGACTTAACATCATTGTGTGGCATCACAGCTGTGGAGTCAGTGCGTCGGACTTGTAGCAACGGGGGTTCAGAGTTTGAGGCCAGACCGAGCCATGGTGCGATTTAGTCTTTGGGAAAGGGCATTTACATACACATTTCCTCAACCCACTCAGGTGTGATTTGAGAACAATCTAATTCAGCACTTGTCTGGGAAACAGTTGGCTCAATGGTTAAGGAATTGTTCTTTGGGATTGGGAGGTCCTGGTTTTACTCTCACCAGTGAATATTTGTGGTTTTTCCTTAAGAAAGAAAAGTGACTCTAATTGCTTCACTTGACTCAGGTGTGAAATGAGTACTTAGCAGTAGGCTGATATTGTGGCACCACATAGGCTAAACTTTATAGCTACGGGATAAAGTATTGTAAAGTGCTTTGAGACTGTTCTTGAACGATTGAAAGCAGTACAAGAATGCAATCTTTATCTTTATCAGCAAGGCCCAATCCTTGTATAGACCATGATTCTCCACTTGTGTCAAGTTGTGTTAACAAATGAGATAATGAGGCCCCCAAAGTTAAAGGAAAACGAGAGAACAGAAGAAGCTGAAAAAGGTTTACAGAAGAGATGAGAAAGATGCTAGAGAGGAAAAAAGAAGCATTTAAAATTAAAAAAACATCGGCTAAATACATGTTATAAAAAAAAAAGGCTTAATGTAAAGATGGTATATGGACAAAGAGAATTACCATTTCTCATAAAGACAAAACAACAAACAAAACTCGATAGATTTCTATACTTTCTGTTCTATTGACATAAATTGTGTGGAATCTTATTAGTTGATATATCAGGACAGGACCTAGTTTCAGCTGGCAGTGAAGGGGGCCACGTCAAGAAAGGATAAGCCATGAAGAAGAAGATCAGGTGTACAGTAATAGAAACTATTGCTCAACTCTTATTTCGCCTTATTTCCAGGGGAAAAAATACATTGGGCATATTCTACATGTCTCTATTGAGGAAATCAGAAGCCACATGTGGAAACTGAGGAATGAAGTCACTATCACTTTCACTTGTTATTGTAGGCCTACCGTTTTCTTTGGAAATAGGGCCCCTGGATCTGTCTCTGGATTTGCTTTCCATATGGGAAGGGGAACAACTCTACGTCTGCTGATTGAATGTCGCCTGTTATGAAATAATTTTTTAAAAAAAAGTAATGAAAAGAAACATAATTGCAAAAACAATTTTTCAAATTTCACTTTTTATTGCATGTCTTGTCTTGTTTTCTTGTTGAACATTACAAGCTTTATTTTGCATCTGTACAACATACATTAGTTATGTGACATAAAAAGGACAAATTCTCTAAATAAATACACAAAAATCCAGTTATCTCTATTCCTTGATTCTTATGAAATTCATTTTCAGAATATATACTACATATAGGAAAACACACATAGGCTAATTGGACGGTCATTGGGAAGCAGCAAAAACCTCCATTTAGACCAAATGTCCAGTTAGCCGAAATGACCAGACGATGAAGAGGGGCAATAATACCTGGTTTGACATGATCACACCAAAAATATTTTGGGGGTTGTATTTCATGCAACGTGATAGACCAACGATCACATGACCAATGCAGTAGGGTAAGGTTGAGAGCCTCCCTGCCCAGCAGGAGCTACTGATGGCTAAGCTCTATATTCACACTCTCACACATGAATAAATACCTGTGCCAGACCCTAATTTCATATGCTGAGCATCGTGGAGCAGAATTTGTAGTCTGCTGATGTCCAGTAATCGATTACCAAACACGAAGTGTTTGGGTTAACGTTCTTGCCTTGTGCACTTTCGCAGGCAGGCCGCATATTTGATGCGAAGAAAAAGAAAATATCAAAAAGAATCCTCTCTAATTTATTATCGAGCATTTCAACCATTCTGAATATTAAACTTTGTTACTAGACCATAATATTTTATATATTATCCAAGTAAGTTCAAAGTTTCTAGATCTAGATCTAGCTCCACAAAATTAGATCCTGAGCTCAGTTGATTGTTAACGTGACTTAGATTGGGCCTGCGCCCTTGAGATCTGGATAGAGTTAGATCTAGATCTACGACTAGGCTAGATCTATTTATTACAATACTAGGCCTATGAGTTAGACTACTAGGTATGGCGAGGTATTGGTAATGGCGGAAGAAAATCTTACATCTGAACATAAAACAACAGAACAAGACGCTATTGCGGACATAAAAAACTTGTTACAAAGCTTTGATCAAAGGCTGACTATTATTGAGACACGATTTCTTTTATCAGAAGAAAATACAAGATCTAGATCTAGTCTTGAAACTTTTAATAACGACAGTCCCACTGCCTCAACCGCTGTCAGTGCAGCTGACGTTCAAAGGGAGTTCGAAGATATCAAACAGTCAGTGTCGAAAATAATTTTGCCTCCCCATCTCAAAAGTACACGATTCTCCTGCGGGAGTGAAACAAGAAAGCAAGCCCGCTTTGAAAGTGCTATCAAAATCAGCCCGATATATAGAAACGGCAATTAAGCTTCTCTCAACCGTCCCTAATCAAGACGACTCATCATCTTATACTGTTTCTGAAAGCTGCGTGAATGTTTTATTTACTTCCCTATCTGCCGCTTCATACTTGTGAATTATTTATTCGTAAAGTTATTGTACATACAGGAAATTTCCTTTTCAGCCATCAAGTATATGACAATATGGCAATGGGTGTCAGTAGCTAAGAGTTGATTACATCTTGGCACGAGTCAAGAGTCAAGAGGTATTCACTATGGTCAGTACAAGCATACATGACTGTGTGGGTTCAAGCCTTGCTGGTGTGCAGTCAGGCTCATAACCGCAAGTCATCAGCATTGTGTCCTTAGGTAATGCACTTTACTTCCGTTACCTCACTCCACTCAGGTGCGAATGAGCACCTGGCCTTTAAAACAGCACTGTCTCTGTCCAAAAATATGTAATCGTGCCACACAGGCTGCAATTTTTGTTCTTATTGTTCTGTGTTGCTGTTGGTCAGGGGAGTAAAATGTCACTGTAAAGCACCGTGCGCATGGTGCTATGCCGTGGAAAGTGTGCTATATAAATGGCATCTTTACTTTTACTTTATAACATCACCTTAAATCCAGTGCTAGATATCAATAACATAATGGAACAAGATGCCACTTCTGTCAAATGCAACAGCAGCTTGGAGAACTTAAAAATGTGAGACAGCTACCAACCAGATGACTGATTTTGGTAAAAAGCATTCACAGTTCATTAGGTCTATTTGTCAATTTATAAAAGAGGAAATCCTCAAATCTGCAATCCTCAAAGATCTAACATTCATTTGAAATAAAATAAAGTACAGCAATATTTATACGATTTTCTTGATTATACAAAATTATCTTTTGGGATAAGTATTTACATATCATATTCTCTACAATGTAAGACAATGTTGAATATGATCCCTATTTCAGTGCATTTTGTTTAATTTTTAATCTTCTAAAACTAGAATACTCACCACGAAATTCAGCTGCAAACTCAAGGGTTGGGTTAATGGAGCAATCAACAAGCTCATTCCATTCAGCCAGACTGACAGGACAATACTGGCTAAAGTCTCCCATTCTCTGGGCAAACTCTTTGGGTGTGATACACAGCTCAGTGATTTTAGCCGCTTTGCCTGAATAAGATGATTTCAAAGTTGTTATTACAGTAAAGTTGCCACATGCAAAAAATCCATAGGTAATTATTGAACTATGTTGAAGACATTTTCTTTCATGAAGAATTTATTAATAAATGTTAGTTCTAATATTTATGATGATACTAATATCCCTGCAATTTATCAAGTTCTTTTTATTAACTTGTAAACTTTTGGGGGAGGGAGGTTGCTGAACAGATGATGTAAGGGTGTATTTGTTGGATTAAAAAAAGAACAAGAGATGAGAGATGAAAACAAAAACAATTCAAATCAAATTGTACATGATTACCATGAAGAGAGAAAAAAAAGTATAATTTATCATACATGAGAAATAATCTGAGTAAAATTTCAACATAACAAACTTCTAACTTTTACATCTCTTCTGTAACTCAAGAATATGATAAAACAGGTATAATGCAGATGATAGATTATTCTAACCCTACTAGTGCTTTGTTTCAGTCATTATAAAAAAAAAAGAAATGCTAAAAATGGAATATTGTTGTAATACTGATGTACCCTTGGAGATCTGTTTATTCAAATCAGTTCATGATTTTGATTAAAGCTATATACCCTTCCATACCTTCTCCTGTCCTTTGCAGGTAATTTTGTATCCTTTCAACACTGGACATGGCAAATTCATTGACCGAGTCCCACACCCACCACTTGGACTGGTCAGCAGCCACTTTCCGCAAGTTCTGATGTTCTGCTGTATACCAATCTCGGACCTCGGGCACTGTTTTAAGATAGCAGGAAAGCTTGATGGCTATGATCTGTGCACTGTCATGCATAGGAACAGTTCTGAAAAGTACAAGAACATTCATTGTAATGATCCATTTGTACGTATTGTTATCTTGATGATACATAATGTTATCTTCAAATAATTCACCTGATGTGCCCAGACATACAGAAGAGAATTATTTAGCTTTCATTTAGACTGAAGGATCTTGTGAAAATGACTGAGTGATTCACATATTATGTAACATCAAATCAGACTAGAAAATCTTTTGAATCTAACTGGATGATAAGTATATGTAACATCAAAAGCTATGGTTGAAGAAACATGTCATTACGTTTATTTTTATTTTAATATCTTTTTTAAATGTTACATGAGATCCTTTGAAAATACTTGAGTGATTAGAATATGTAACTTCAAATCAGACCAAAATAAATCTTTTGAAAATAACTGAGTGTTAAAAATATGTATCTTCAAAAGCTATGAATACTTGTTAAATATCCACATTATTAGATTATTTAAAATCTTCGACGGATGATACTGTTTCAAAAACTTAAATTTTAAATTCTTTACTGGATAAGAAGAGTAAAATATACTTACCGTGTTGGTGCAATTCTATCTTTTGTACATCTGACCATTACTTCCTTTCTGTCCATTTCTAACTCGATGATTCTTACTGGGATGATGCTTCTTTCAGTCATTAAATCAATTTGCCTGCGAGTATTTGGAAATCCATCAAGGACATAGCTGAGGATGAAGGTTATGAGAATTGAGGTTTAGTCGTTATAAAATCTTGCGCCATTAAAAATGAAAAATAAGATCTCATAGTGTTGGCTTTGAATTATTAACTGTAATGTACCCAAGGGAAGCACCTATTGTTTACTGTGTGTTAAACATGTATGATTCTAGAGTAGTGTCCCTTGTACCAGCCTTCTTTCAAACATCTCCATCTTGACCATGTTTATGTGGTACTCAGTGTCTTATCTGTGTCCTCTTGGAAGGAAGGTAAAGTTATGGAATGTACAAATTCCGTGGTGACCTTTTCCTTATTTACAACCTTTACCATGTTAAAATAAACAACCTGGGGACATGACAGTTATGTCAATAAATAAGTTCTCGTTTATAAGATTTATGTATATATGTAATTTAAACCATAGAATTTGAGAGCCTTATGTAGGACAATAGTCATTTTTTATCCCTTTGGAAACCACATTCTAAGAATAAATTATTATTTAAATTACCCTCTCGTCTGGCACCGCATGTCAAGCATGGCTGTTTCTAATGCCTGAATTTGAAGATCTTCTGGCACTGTGCGACCTCTAAACAAGTGCCAGTTCATCTGCTTTGCAAGTTCCGACTTGGGTTGAAGGGTAATAATTTGACGCATGGCTTCCCCAATTGAGAGTCTTACAACACCATAATCATCTGCAAATCTTTTGGCCACTGGTGAAGGTTTAAGAAAGTTTTTAAAAGTTGTACAGAATGAAAAATAAAGAAATAAAAAAAAATATGGTAGATTCAGATGAACAATGCTATTTGTTTTTATTCAAAATATTTTATAGACTGGTAATGCAACCTTTTGTCATATGTCTTAGATCCATCAACCACGGAATGGCTTTATTTCATCCACTTTGTGAAAGTTGGACATTTCATCTTGATATGAGAAGAAAGCAGTGGGTCATCTTCCATCAAAACAGCATTTATCGTAGCTTCATCTACATAAAAACAATTTAATTGTGACAGATATCTCTTCATATCTGACTTTGAGGAAACAAAAAGAATTCAACAAAAAGACTATCAAATTTATGTGCCAAAAAGAAACATAACAGAAATGGGGAAAAAATAATCTTAAAACAAATACACAAATTTTAAACTAGATCTGGAAACACTCTTAATAAGAATGAAAAGCAATAAGTTAATTTCATTTTCCAAAGGTATCATAGATTAAGTCAAACTGCTCCTGAAAGTCATTTAAAAAAGTTCAAGAAATAATCAAAACATGTGACACCTAATAATAGCTAGCTAAAAGTATTTATTTGTGCATCCACTGTGAGGTTATCAAATTGCAGAAGGGAGAGATCAGTACTGTGTGAAATGCTGTTGAAACTTCATAACTCACATTTCAGCATTTTTCATTTTTTGAAAGAATTTTTCCCATTATGAACCATCACAACGAAAAACTTTGTGAGTGATTTCTCAAAACTCATTTTATGAAGATAAAGTACTTTTGGAGATATACATTGTTATGTATGTTTTAATCAACGAGATACTGAGATTTTGCATTATAGCTATAGTCTACTAACTTACATGTGGTTTTGCCTGATTTTGGAGGACCAATGATAGCAACCTTGATAGGCACAACAGGCTTAGGAGTTTCTTGTTTTAAATAGGTCATTGGATCTTGGGTGAAGATCTGCCTATTTTGTAGGCTGCTGAGGAAGTAAATGTGTGACCGATAGAAACAGGGAAATGCCGGATATCCAGGCCCACTCATTGGCTGAATGCAGTCTCCATCCTTCAACTGTACATTGTGAAAAAGGAAGTCAAACAAAAACCAAAATCAGATTTAACATAAAGTTTGGGACATTCTATTTAAACTTTCTTTTGCTTTACTTCATCATCATTGCCCTTCACCCCTATCAGGGTATAGGCCACAGACAAAGAGCCCTCCATCTTCCTCTGTCCTGGGAAACCTTTGTTAGTTCCGACCATGTTTTCCCTGTTCTTTCCCTATCTC
>JAOWAZ010198795.1:0-12268 GCA_028565935.1 Goniobranchus fidelis
AAGCAAAACAAAACAAATATCCCGACCCCCCCCCCCCAACACACACACACACACACACACACACACACACACACCCTCACAATCATTATTTTCTAGGGAATAGACAGACAGTAGAGAGTAATGGACAGTGTAAAAGAAAAATTAAATAGTTGAAGTAAAATATTACACATCTTTTCACCCGACTCTTAGTTGTTTTTGTTTTTTGTTCAGTTAAGGCTGAAGAAAATGGCCACACTTTTGTTTTTTTTACCACAATGACATACAAATCAGTATCCAAAAGGGATAAATTCTTTTCTCTTTCAGATGAGGCAATTTTCAGCATTCTACTGTTATAAATAAAAAAAAGTTACATTTTTTTTCTACTGTGGCATAGAATCAGAAAATTTAAACAACTTGCGTTTTAGTTCTGTCAGT
Organism: Goniobranchus fidelis; assembly: GCA_028565935.1. Classification (NCBI taxonomy): domain Eukaryota; kingdom Metazoa; phylum Mollusca; class Gastropoda; order Nudibranchia; family Chromodorididae; genus Goniobranchus; species Goniobranchus fidelis. Next base: position 415 of record JAOWAZ010198795.1, read on the forward strand.
AATTTTTAAGAATTATAAATGTTTTCCTGAATGCACTCAATTTTTGATAAACCTGTCCAAATCTGCCTCTAATGGGAGGGGCATAAGGCCAAAATATACAAGTGATAGGAGGCAAAGTAAGGTGGAATTGGTAGGTACCCCGGTACAAAAAGTGTTACAGGTTCAAATCAATTTTTAGTAGAGTATAATTGACATATTTTTTGCATATTTTGCTCGCAATTCTCTTAATGTTGATGCATTTTTTCTTTTTTAAAATGCATCAAACTGCAGGGTCAGACTCACATTGTTTCTGTTTGAATTGTGCGCTGTTACTCGACCTTCTTGAATTTTAACTCCTATTTAATTTTGGCCTGGATTTTAGAAAAGAGCAATACATGTACTATGTTTTTTGCCACCATTTCTAGCATTTTAACATAAATGTTTACAAAACTTTTTCAAATGTTTTGGCCATAAATAGCATTGATTTTGTGTCAAGTTTTCAATGATGTAGCTGCACTTTTGCCAAAGTTAAAAAGGCTTTACAAGGAGCATATTTTTTGTGTGTCCCTGTATAAAAGCTCATTAGTACACAAATTTATGGAGTTGTGAAGTACTGGTAATGATTTCATGTCTTTTTAAACAAGAAATGTTTACATTTACATAGGAGTATTACTATTTTATTCTGAAGAATGAATAAGTGCTTATTAAATGATGCCATCATCATCTGGGTTATTAAAAGGTTGACGTCAAGGATGATGGATGTTTTGTGTGGATGCAGTTCTTGTATTTAGCTGTTAGAAGGGTGTAATGAGAATGATTCCTCTGGTGTGAAGGCACTGTAAAGGCTTTGGCTGCTTAGTGTAAATTTTGACTGTACATAATGTAAAGTTAAATTTGATCCTTCGACTTTCATGACTATTGCACATTGCTGCTATTTTTCGCCATGTTGGTAATGCTGATTCACTATTACGACCAAGTATTATAACTAGATGATTTTTGAATGGATGGAAATTTATTGGAAATGTCAAACTAATACGTCCAAGATTATGTCTTCTGGTTGTAAATTGTAAAAATACACTCCATTGTATTTAATTTTAGCCAATCTATAGAGTTAAAGAAGTTCCCACATAAAATTCCTGTGTAGGAGGAAAGAATACTGCTTTTTTAATATTTTAATATAGAACTACGGTCAAACATAAGTAAGTTGAATTAGTCAGGAATTGGAAATATTGCTCGTGATTTCATTAATTTGTCATGTCCATGAAAGCCCCAAATATAGACAGATTCAAGGGAGGTAAGACGATCATTAAAACAATTTATGTGGTTAGCTACAGCACGATTGCATGCGTGGCGAGCCAGTCATGCCCCTTCAACCCCCCATCCCCATCTGTCCCTTTTTCCAGTGACTGGTGGTGAGAAAGGACCATGTTTTGGCTGTAACAGTAGGAAAACCTACCCATGGCCAGGAATGTTGTAGAGCCTGGTCTTTTGTTGAGTATGCAAAGTGGATCTGAGTTTTGCATGTTTTTGAACTCCATGAAGTCAATACAAAGAAAACATAGGGACTGAAACGGGAGCGAACAGTAAGTTCAACATACCCGAGATTTTTTTATTTTTGTATTTGAGATTCATAGACATTACTGTAGTTTGTCCTCAAACATGTTTGTGTGATTATGGTAAAACATGTCACATTGCATTGACAGAAGAAAAAATCATACATTCCACTCAACAGAAAATGAAACGTAGAATTCAAACATTTATCCCCTCTACTGCCAAAAGAAATCACGACAAAATCCATTTGATTGTAGACAAATACAAAATTTAATGATAAAGTTGGTAAGTAAAAAGAATAGTGAACGTATTCAATATAAAATTTCTCAACATGATAAATATGTTAAAATTCTTACTTTGTGACAGGACGTAAAAAAAAGGGTTAAGTAAGGCACCATAAAATCCAAGATACCTCTCCATGATTTGCAAGTTTCCTCGTTGTATTGCATCAGAAAAATAAAACGTTTAACCAGGGCTGCATATGCAATAAATGTCTGACTCATTTTTCTAACCCCCCCTAAAAATATGAAATACTGGTAATGAAAGAAAACTAACAGAACAAAGCATAGAGGAAGAAAGAGAAAGAATTAACCAAGAAAGGCATATTTTAAATTGATCCATTTCGGTTTAAAAACAATACCAATGAAGAGAGCTTATTAAGGTATAGGATTCTCCAAAATTGTTGAACAAAAGAAAAATGATCTGTATCAGCATCAATTTCCTTGGCATTAAATATGATGCAACCTCATTATACTGCCCTCTGTCATACAGCCAACTTTCACCAAGAATGGAACGACTGTATACAAAAGTAATGGGGATGGGTTTTACACCGCCATCTACCATGAGAAAGGATGGAACCTTCCTTCCAATTTTATAGTAAAATACATCCTGACATACCAACAAATTTCAAAGATTGATCTACAATTCCAGTAGCCATATTGATTATTACTAACCAGACTTTGGTTCACGGCGATCTTAAGTGAGCAAAGTTTTGTACATGAACATATTGTACATTGTATAACATGTCAATGCAGATTATAGTTCAATCTACGTTACATATTATAAAGGCATTACCGTAGGTCTACCAGCATGGTGTAGGATTATTGCTCAACAATGAGCAAGCTGTTGGGGATCTGGGTCATAAGCATACAAAGCTGGAAAGCAGATGACGGAACTGGGCCACATTCCTTGATGGGGGCAGATGGTTCTGGTTTGAGGAATCCACTGTTATGTTTTCAATAACCCGAAGATGAGATGAAATTGTATTCATTTAAAGCTTTAACATTTTCCACCTCACCTCCCGCTTTCTAAAGCAATGTACAAGATCACATGCAACCAGCCTTGATGATGATGATACTTGATGTGTTGACTGGACATGTAGTTTAGTTAGGAATGGCATTGGAGTAAGCCTAAAACTTAAATTTACACCTAACACCTACTTCTTAGATCATGCAATGGCGGGGCTAGGGCGTTTGTTAGGCTATAAAATCTACAACTATGGAGAAAAAAGTGTCTGCCTGTGACTCCTAGCAAAAAATAAAGAAAAAAAAGGAAGAACAAAAATCAAACAAACAAAATGGACAAAGACACAGCAACACTACACACTACATTTGTGTGAAAGAACCATCATTCATTAAAGTGCTACATCATTCATCCCGTTGTGTGTTCGTACAAATTTCCCTATAAATGCCAAACTCATTGCCACCAACATTACTGGATCCCAAAATTAGCAACATAAAAAAGTTTTACTGTACATTATTTATACATTATGTGCTAACTCTACCACCAGTAGTGCAAATAGATTCAATTTAAAAAATCCCATTTTTTAATTCAGATGGAAAGTGGGAGTAAAAGTTGTCTCACTGACTTTGTTGGCTTTTTTAAAATTCAAATCTCCAGTTTGTACTCAATAACTTACTGGTAATTGGTAAATTAAAAATCTCTCTAGAGACAGAAGTTGGCTTATTCACTTCATCTAAGATATATTATTATACAATCCATATTCTTTAAACCATACGTATGTATTTTATAGTCATCACACATATTTATTTTAAACCATTTATTTATTTGAAATAATTTTTGGGTATTTATTTTTTAAATTTTTGAATGGATCTCATCTGAATTGCTCTGAAAAGGCACCATATAAAGATTGTTATTATTTAAATTCTTTATTCCTCCAAAATGTATTATTCCAACATCTCAACAATTTAAGAAACATATTGGATTTGACCTGAATGGAGTTCACATCAGCGGTCTAATCATTTGTTGCACAAGGCTAGATACTCATTTATACTCAAGTTTAAGTGGGATAGAGGGGTGGGGGTGGTGGTGGGGGTGGGGGGGGGACTCCAAGCTCAGTATCTTTTCATATACCACCATAATATGATAAGTGTTTACAATGGACATGTCCTCTAAGAAATGGATGCCAGGATATTTTTCCCGTCTCTGATTTGATCTGTAAAGAATGAATACACCAAGAAGCTTTACCTTTCAGTACTTTCACAAATGCATGATTAAAAAATACACAAATAGATTAAAATCAGTCCACTAATAGCAGGTTACTTGATTAACTCTTTCCCCTTTGCTCATCAATTATTTTTCCCCATGATGACAATTTGAGGAATCAATTACATGTAATCCTTAAAAGAATAAGCTTTTGACCATAAACTTTCTTCTCCCTGCACTTCTAGGATAAACAGAAAAATCCTAATCAGTTTATGGCTTTTGTTGGGCCAGACCTAAGTCATACTAGATCTAACAATAAACAAAACGAAACAAAGCGATTTATTGAAAATGGCCCCTTTGAATAAAAGCAATGATTTTAAAAGTAAACAAAAAAGGCAACTGCACTGGTCCATTCTGTTTAGGCGTAGGATTAAAAGCTGGTCTAAGATGAAGTCCTCTTTGGCACAAGATGAGCAAATGATCACAATAATAATAATAATAATGGTGATGTACAGTGCATCATCAGTCAATAGTGTGCAGTGCAAAACTTTTGAAATATGAAAGTGACTGAGTTGGTTGGTTTAGTGACCAAATTACAATTTATGTCAATATCATCACTTATTATTTTTCCAAATATCCAATCTGAACAAAACAGTTAAACGTATGCAAAAGCTGAACAGATTATCTGACTTGTTACAAATGTAAATCTTGGTCAATCAGCAAAACATATTAAAATATGTTATTTGCTGGTGCAAATTTGGAAGTTGAACAGAAAGTGGCTGAGTTCAAAATATACTGATTCATTACACTTAAAACAATTTGATGAATTGTGCCACCAGATAAAATGTAAAGAATGAGATACATAGAGAAGAAGGACACTTTACACTAGTTGCTATTCTTATTATGATAAAAGGAAAGAGTGAGTAGATAAAATCGATTTGTACATAGTGAATGATACTTATAACATGAATAGTGTGAAAAGAAGATTAAAATTGGGTTAAATATATATAATTTTGTGTTTACAAGTAGAATCCATTCCATCATAGTATTGAAATTAAGTAACAATCGATCTGAAATATATTGTTCTCTACCAAAAATTGTGGTCTGACGATCTGTCAACTTTTCTTGAGTTATTAAAATTTTACTATGTAAATGCATCCCATCCCAGACTCCCTAATCCCCTATTTTGGGGGACAGTGGATGAAAGCCTTCTTGATAAATTGAACAAGCCTTGTAACTCAATTTTATTATAACCAAATCAAAACCTAAGAAAAGAAACAGGAAAAATGTAAGGCGATAATCTTGCAGTCTGGATTCTAGGCTCCATCATATAAATTGCAACAAAAGTATTCTTCACTCTTGCCCGTAACATGTTATTCTCATCTGTAACACTAGCATGTTCAGAGTAAAAAGCTAAGATAATGACCACAAGATGATGGCTAATCAAAGATTGAATAATCAATGAAAGTATGCCTTCCTATTCATTTATGACCATCTTGCTCAGATCAAGAAGATAGGTCATCCCATCATGAAACCTCCCTTTCCCCCACCCTCTTGGATTTAAGGGGACTACAGATTGATGTTGAGAGATCAACAAAGGAAAATTATCCAATTGCTGCAAAGAATTAAAAGCCAACAAAGCCCATACTGTATATTGCAGATGTTTGCCCTCATTAATAATACATAAATAGAAATGCACACCAAAAAAAAAAAAGAGAAAAAAAAGCAACCAAAAACATAACTTCCCCATCCTTGTCTTAGGAGCCTTGAAGACTTGTTCCAAATGGTTCAAGAGACAGTGAAATCAAGTGGAAATATAAATGCTCTTTGAGATCAAAGTAGCAGAATCAATCCATGTAGCTTTTTGACAAAAGAAGGATAGGACGATCTATCAAAAAATGTCCCATGCTAAATTTAACTGTATAGGTTTTGTGGAAAGACTGCATTTTTAGTGAAACAGACACTAGCATCAAATGTGAGAATAATCGCCATTAGTATGTGGGCAGGCTTCCGGCGAGCGAGAATACTCGTCAATAGCACTGAATGAATTAAATTGGGATTAACAGAAAAAGCAATTTTATTTTTAAGTTATACCATTTCAGGGCCTACTAGTACAAGTTCCTGGAAAGTTAAGCTTCCACTCAGGAGACATCCTTAAGTTATGAAACATGAATATTGAAACAAGCAGGCTTTGAAGAAAAAAAAATGGAAACATTTGCAATGTCCGTTAGATAAAGGACTTTACCTATAGGCCTATTTGTCCTACATTTTATATGACTCTAAGAGACAAAGGTATAGAGAACATGTTATGATAACTGTAACAATAAAGTATAAAGGGGGGTCATAGATTTCAATCACGCATCTAATAACATTCATCACAAACAGTTTTAAAAACAGAAAAAGAAATTGATTATTGCTACGTCAGTGGAAATATTGTAGAACAAGAGTTCTGAAATATTGCAGCTCTTATGATCAGCATTTATTACTGATTTAACTGAAGAGTGATTCTCTTAAACGTTTTCGTTTGGTTGAACAAACATTACAAGAGGTCAAGATGACCACTTGTTTAGTCCTGAAATTGTGCTTATTGATTATTGACATTGTTTCAGAGCTGTAAAGATATTTATAAGTATAAATGTTCATGGCATTCAAAGCTGTCAAGCTTTGAACCAATCCCTCTTCAATTAAACCAGTAAAAATACACACAGTAAAAAAGAGTGATACATGTATGGTTAAAATAACTGCAAAATGGAATGTTTTAGCACATCAGTGCATTACTGAAAAGCTACATAATATTATAATATGTGAAAACAAATACTAAGATGATATACAAGGACAATAAAAATTTAAAGCTTTATGTACAGTTGGGAAGACTATTTCCCCGTAAAATGTTTAAGAATAAATGGTTGTTATGTAATAAAAATAAGTAATAATACCAATATAAATGCATAATCAGAGTTGGAAATTAAATATCCAGAATGAGGAAATAGGTTCAAATGGATTTAAATTTCATCTTCCTATCCTAGAAAATACACTTGTGTATTCACAAATGTACATCAACCCCATTAGTATATAACTCATTATTCAATGGCTTGACAAACACAAGCATACAAACACTTTCACAAATATTGTACACTGTGTGAGGCAGCTTGGAAAAACATTTTGAATTAAAAAGATAAAATAAATCTTTACGTATTGAAGGAAACTTATGGCAACTTTAAGTGAGGTATGTTAGGGAGAACCTGAAAATTTGACTAGAAATAATATTACAAGCTAGACTTTCTAGACTGACTGTGGGAAGAAATATATAAATTTACATGCAGTCATGTTATCATCAAACATACTATTGCTGTTGCTGTTCATCACCATCATCATTAGTATCATAGTTATTGTCATCAAATTTTTTAGATATTTGAATGCTGCAAAATAGTAAAATACAGCCTACTTTAGGAAGGTAAAGGTAGAGTGGTAGGGTGGTCTGTCTATCTCAAATAAAATGCTATTGGTACTCTAAAGTGCCAATATACCGATTCGTGTAAACTGCCACTATGCCAGTCACCCAAGGATTTGCAGGCGACAATAAAAATCTACTTTAAACACACAAATAAAAATAACTATTCTTGACACCCATATACTACACTTTGTTGTTTGAAACAAATATGTAGTTAGGACTACAAAATCATATCTTCTAATTAATTTCTGCTTTAAAAGGAGATGTGAAAAAAAACAATGATACCCAGTGACTTCATTGTTGGTAAGAAAAAAAAACCCAACGTTTCAGCTATAAAGCATAAAGACAGCTGTGACCATTCTCATTGTAACTTTCCAGGATAAAAACCTTACTGTGAAATAGTTGAGACATTGGTGCCAACTGGTCATGTGAGAAAAAAGGGAACACAACTTTGGAACAAAAAGTCCATAATGTAATATTGAACTGTTGAACTTGAAAAACAAACAGCAGGTATTTACAGTACAACTGCTGTCCATTTATTAGCTGAAATTTAGCATCTTTGAAACACACATGGCCATTTCTCAACAGTACAAAAAAGATGCAGAGAGACGCAATGACACATTGTCATGTGTTACCAAGAGATATTTTGTTACAACAGAAGTCTTCCAGTAGTGCTTTCATGCATTTTTTTTCTTCTTTTATCTTTCAGCCATAAAACCATTCACAACAGCTCTTTTTAATAGCAATGAAGCCCATTGAAATGCTGTAAGTTGTACGAATTGAAGCAGTTATTCAAATTGAATGATTTAACAGAAGATAACAACAACAGAAGAGTAAAAAATCAAATCTTGATCAAAATAGATTTACATAGTATAATAAACAACAAGAAACTTGTTTTCTGTTGTAGGCCTACATGACCAGTAAAAATTTGTAGTTCATGTAACCTGAAAGATTTCAAGCAAGATCAAAATTTCTAGGTTTCCATATAATTTAAGTAAGCATTTCAGTTTCAGGTAAAAAAAAAGAACTTGCATAGCAAGATATACATATCTAGCCTACATTTACTCAACCATTGTAGCTCCAGGTGAAAGCAATTGATTTTGGTTGCAGTTGATTTATAAGTAAAATGAGATGGATGTCTTAGGTGGGGAAGAAGTGGGATTTCTACTTATCACTTTCAGTTTTAGTATATGTAAAACATTTCCCCCTCTTGAAACTGGTATAGTATTAAAACCCTTTTATGATCTAAAGCTTACAATTTTTCTTAACCTTATATTCAATCACAAAACTTGAAGGTCTATTTCATTTAAGATGAAATCAATTACTTTTTGATTCATTTAACTAACAAGATAACTTGTGAAAAAAATTTCTGATGAATACTGTCATCATAGTTTTCCGCTGATACTGCAACTGTGGCGCTATCGCGAAAAATGGATCAACTGCACTGCGGTACTTTACTCGTGGCGTGGCCACAAGATTTTGAGTTTTGCATAATTTTGTACAATTGTTATGTTTTCAGACTGATTTTTTGCAAAATTTTGCAGAATTATTATGTACAAGCTGATGACATTTAAATTTATTGAGTAATCTCTCATCGGAGCTGGAAATTAGAGCGGTCTATTCTTTTTTACCCTTAACAAACTTGATCTTAGATTCTAGAAAAAATGGATGTATTTTTTAAAGGAAAGAACGCTTTGAAGAAAGGTGTCGCTGAATGTCAGCTTCGGTTTTCCAAGAGCAAACATGCCCTTTTCACTGAACAGTACACAGAGAAGATTTTCTCCTTAGAATTTATTCCACAGCAATCAAAGACACTGTTTTGCAGAGGGAAGCCTGAAGTAGCTGCTGTTCCTTAACTTCAATAACTTTGTGTTAGTGATTTTTGTGGTAAGTTGGCATGTTTGTAAAACAGAACAGATCATCACAATTCATTTCAGTTTCAGTAGCTTCAGTGAAAAAAAAAGACAATGCATTCCTCCTAAACTTAACACTTTGCATGCCAATTTTGACAATCAACGAATTATTATTAGCCCTCAAAGTTTTATTAAAGTTTCATTGACTTCCATCCATTGTGTGATTTTTTACAAATTTTTTTTATATTGCACCTAGTATTTCCCAAAATCGCACAAAACCTCTGGCACTGGGGAGTAAGGGCCAAAATAGTCTGGCACTTGGAGAACTCTGCAGGCAAAACGGCTGTCATGCAAAGTGTTAAACTGTTAAACACATGTTCTTGATATTTCTTTCAAAAATACATGTACAAAAACAACTGACATGATTTATATAGCTGTTTCCCCTTCAAACGAATTCAGATAGCTCAGAATTGTGCAGCATAATAATAAAATTGATAGTTCAAAGGAAAAAGTTTTGTTGTATAACTCCTTTCCTGATCGGCCCTCGTTGGCTGCCTGTAACTTAAAGAATAGACTGCAAATTTGTGTAATCTGCACATAATGAAATGTAATGAAGCAGATTATACAATTTCATATGAATCAATGACAAAGCTTAAATGTCAGCTCACATGATTTTGAAACTATACATAGTATCTCGTTTCTGATGGGTCACACTTTTTGCTAGAATTTAATGTTATCAGCTTGTGTTTGTAAACAAAAAAATACAGATTATATGCTGTTAAATGTTAGGGTTTGTTTGTTTTGTTTTTTAACTGTGTCTCCACTTATGATTAATGGTAATTATATTTTTTAAGCAGTTTGGAAAAACTTTTGCTGTGGTCGAAATCCTTTCAGAATTTTTGCAGAATTTGGTCATTCTGAGTGTAGACTTCTGCACAGAATTTTTGAAATTTTCCATGCAGAAAACTACGATGACAGTTATAAGTAGGAGCCTGTTGTTTAACATTACATGAAACTTACTATGTGTTAAGAAATCCACCTTTTGTAGGAGCAAAGAAATTGAGGTAAGGGGTTTAAAAAAGAAGTTGTGATAAAGAGAGAAACAAACAGTGGTTAAGATTTGTATTGTCTTGTCTCCTCTGTGTCCATTAAAGTTTATAAACCACTTTATTTTCTTAATCAACTCTTTTCTGGTGAAATGTTAGATATTATTTATTTCAACTTGGTACCTGAGTTTGTAGGATCTAGGACTAGATGTAATGTGCTCCATTTACTTGTGAAAATAATATGCATAAACCCGTCAGTGTCTGGGATCTGCATGTATGTTTGTACATGTGTATGTTTGATAATGGCAATGCAATCGGCCTGGCAGTATGTGCTACAGTGGAATACCTTGGGTTTAGACAGTGATTGAATCAGACTTGTGACATGGAGTTTATGTAAAGACTACCTCTTATTGATATGGACACGTTGCAAACTGTAGGATTAGTTTATTTGGTGTTTTAGGGCTCTTTTTGACTACAAAGCTCAACTCAATGCCCATGGAAAAACTAAGACGAGAGACTAGTTTAAAAGAAGAGAAAGAATAGAAGTAGTAGAAAAGATTTTCAAATGAAGAAGTTGCTACAAAGGGAAACAGACATTTAAAATAAAATAATGAAAGTGCTACAAGTAGAGATGATTTACAGATTTTAAAAAAATTATCGTCTCTAAAAATTATTCATCATCATCATCATCATGCGTGGTGAGTGCTGGTTTGTATGTTGTCGATCATCTCTCTCTCCATTTCCATCTGTCTTCTGCTGTTTTTGTTTACTCTGTATTTGTTGTTATGTTGGATGTGCTGTCTTAGTTAGATCAGAAGCTGATCAATTTGATTTCTTGAAACACTGATTTTCTATTTTTAAATATTGCTTTGAATCATACTAGAATAAACCAAGGTATCGAGAAGCGGCACTCTGGAAAACTGCTGGTCGGGATAGAAAAAGCAGTGTCAAATTCAAATGTTTATAAAGCAGTGAACAATAAAGTTAAAGATGATGTTAGCTGCCGCACTAGGTGCCTTAGCAACTTCTTTCCAGACCTTTATGTTCCTGCTTTTCTCGACACTTTCGCCAATGCTCATTCCACCGATCTTTTTGGTGTTATCTATAGAGGTTGTTATTCTACTTTTCTTCCTTGAGCATCTAGTTCTCTTAGCAGCATTGATGCCATGAGAGCTCTTTTCACTTGTCTGATGACATTTCCCACATATTTCCAACTTTCTTTTGTTCATGTATGTCATTAGCTAGCGAGAGATTGCAAGTTCACTTTACTTTATTTTGCTCTTTTTTTACCACTCTAATCTCAGAAGAAGAATCACTTCTCTGTTACCTCGATTTTGCTCTTATCAGCCTTCTTTAGGGTCCTGGCCACGCTACCCAAAAGTATAACAAGCCATTTAATGTATTTGAGTACAGAAGTACTGAGGAAAGTGTTCATCAAAAAGGCTAAGTTTCCATTTGTTTTCATACTTTTCCTGCATTATTACCTATTAATTCCACTCTTTAAATTAGTTTTACACATATTACAATAA
>JAOWAZ010199906.1:0-20752 GCA_028565935.1 Goniobranchus fidelis
CTGCATCTCATTCTGCTAGCAGTGCAGCAGATTTTGGGTCTGCTAAGCTTTTGGTTGTGTAAACCAAATCCTTAAAAGGAATCCCCTTCCTGGTTCTGACCTTTAGTGGGTGACAAGTGTCCCTTTGTGTAAGCATCTACCAAATCATATATCATTTCAGTTTCTTCATCCTGAATATGTTCACTTACGTTCTCTTCAGAAAATTCATTTCCTGAATTATCAGAAAATGAGCCATGTGTAAATTCAGGAACAGCAATCCTGTCTATGTCCGGATGGAGGTAATCTGGCAAGCGAAGAAACTCAGATTCATCAGCATTTCTTTCCACCAATGGTCTGGTAGCATGTATTTCTGATTCACTTCTTGAAGGCTTCCCTTGGGGCAGACTGGATGGATCATGATGGTAATTTTTCATTGGAGAAGGGTCTTTATCTGGCATCAATAATTTGGTTTTGTTCTTTCCATATAGTTGGTCTGCATGATCAACTGTCTGATCATCTTTGTCATCGTTGAAGGCAGGTTTGGATAATACAGCTTTTGGCGTATGATTCTCAGGTTTGGCTTTTTGTTCTCCTTCATGCACAATGCTGCCCAGATATCTCATTGATTGTGAATCACCTGGTTGTTTTTTGTCATGATTATCTGTATCCTTATCAAGTCCTGATGCTTGCTGTGAAGAGTCATTTTCTTCTGCTGTAACTGAAGGTACAGGAGTGACTTCTCTAGACCTGTATGGAGGTGTAAGTGAGCCGCCTTCTCTTGAGTGAACCTCCAGCCTATTTGGACTTCTACCATTCATTGAGGGTGACACGGAAGATCTTCTGGAATTATCGCAAGGTGATGAAGTCCTTGATGGATCTTGCAGGCCTTCTCTGGTACTGGTGCTAATGATCAGCCCAACAGAAACAGCATCTTTAAAATTGATCTCATCTTTTCTAACTGGGTGGATGTACATACCTTTATAAGAGTCTATCGTCTTTTTTTCTATGGCCTCCCTCAGGGTCATAATGCTTTCCTGAGATAAATCTCTAATTTCAGGGTGCTGAACAGTTATGATGTTTTCTGAAATCAGCTCTTGAAGACATTTAATAGCACCAGTGTCTGGGTGAGTAAACTGACCTGACATTTCTAGATACATGCCTTGGTCAACAGCACTGTACAACGAAAGTCCAGTCGGACTAAGTATGTAGCCTTTCTCAATTGCCTCGAGAAGAGACATTGTTTCTCCAGTCTGAGGGTTTTTGAAATCTCCACTTTTCAGGTCTATCAGCCCAAGGCTAGCGGCTTTTCTAAGAGTTATGCCCTGAACAGAATCTGGGTCAACTACTTGTGAATTAGATCTATGCAGCATGCCACTGGAATAGGCTTCCTCAAGCTGTCTTCCCAGTCCTGATGCATCGGACATGTCTTCCACATTTATTTCAATAGTACTCCTCGGACTATATTTGTCTTTGAAAATAAGGCCCACATCTCTCGCTTGTTTGAGTGTAATAACAGTTCCTGTGCTGAGATCCAAATATTTACCATGTTCTGCATCCACAACTCCTGTTTCTATAGCAGTTCTAACAGAAGTTGGGAGTTTTGTCTTGGAAGAGATCACCTCAACAAGATCTCCATTGATCAGCCCACATTCAATGCTCTCAACCAGATCTAAAATCTTGCCAGTTTCTGGATCACAGAAATATGAACTCTCATCATCATATACTCCATTGTCTATAGCAAAGTGAAGGGACATTGGCTTTTCTTCAATGAGCTGTTTTCTTATTGCATCCTGAAGCATGGAATCGAGGGAGGCTGATAATTCATCTGTTGGTGGATTCCATCCAACGTTCAAGTCTCTCATGAGTTCCTCTTTCCTTGAAGAGCTGTGTCCACCATAGTGGACATCCAAATCATTAAAGCTATGACTTCTCTCTGACTTGAAGCTATCAGTTTTGCTCTTTCCTTCTCTCTCACTGCAAGCACTTTGACTTCTTTCATAGGAAGATCTCAATGCCACATTTACCAACTCTTCATCTTCTTCTTCAAAGGTGACTGGTATGGATGATTCACTCTCAGTAAAGCTTACATCTAATTCAGTTGGAAGGTTCTTATTAAATAATTCATTTGAAGCTTTAGGATCCGGACAATTCCCATTTAAGGTATCTTCTTGCATATAAGCATTTTCCATTGGTAATAAAACATCCACTTTTTCTGAATCCTTTCTGGCCTTGCTTAAAGCTGCTGTTTGCCTCACTCCAGGAGCCTCATCTTCAATCATACATAGGTTATCTTTGGACTGCCTTTGGATCACACCTATAACCTCATCTTCAAGCACATTAACGTTATCTTTAAAGGACTTTTGCTTCACACCAAAGGCCTCATTCTCAATTGTGTTTACATTATCTTTCAAAGACTGGATAAATAAAGTTGATTCACTTTTATTTCCTTTTACTGGGTGCTTTCGAAAATCAGTGTCATCTTTTGATTGTCCCTGAAAGTCTGCTTCATCACAGGAATGTCTCATAGTGTCAGTTGTCTCTTTCTGAAACCCAAATTTGACATATTCAAAGTCTCCTTGTGAATTGTTATCTAAGCTCTTGTCAGAATAGCTAACTCCTTTTGATACGTCTTTGGCAAAGCAATCTTCACGTTGAGATATTGGAACATTGTCAATAGATATTTCACTCTGTGTTATAGAGCTTGTCACTAGAAAAGACATTTTTCCAGAGTCTATCGATTCAGTATCCATTGAACTCTCCCTGCCCTTTGTCGAAAATGGAATGGAAGACTTGGAGGAAAATGGTGAACAAGTTTTTCCTGAGGAAATAGACATATTGACATTTTCAAAACTACCCAGAGAGCTCATGCTCTTCCGAAATTCCTCTTCTGATTGCCTGTTTTGTGCTACCAAGAGTCTGTTGGTCTCCACAGCTTCAGTGAGGGTCAATGGAACACTTGTTGCTACATAGTTGCCAGTATGGGGATCAATCAAACCTTTCTTAATAGCTTCGCACAGAGAAAACATGCCGAGATCTGGGACAGCAACTTGCAATCTTTCATCATTTATGACACCACACTGAATGGCTTCTGTGAGGGTCAGATGTTTTCCTGTGAAAGGATCTCGAAATCTTTGTTGCTTGTTGTCATACAATCCAGAGAGCAAAACATCTCCGAGAAGGAATCCCCCTTTAGGAATTTCGATCAGGATATTTTTGTTTAGGGCTGAGACAAAATCATACGACACGCCTGTCCTTGAATAGACAAGTTTATCATCATCAATAAAGACAGTTCCATTATGACAGGCCTCATCTAAAAATTGATACATACCATTGTCATTGACACTGACTAGTAATTGGGTCACATCAACCAGTCCAACTTCAATTGCTTTCTCGATAGACAAAGGCTTCCTTGATAGAGGGTCCATGATTCTTCCACTGTTTTTTTGCAAGAAACCTGTGTCCATTGCTTGCACTAAAGACAATGATATGTGCTTGATATTCTCTTGAAGTAGCCCCCTGTCCATAGCTTCTCTGAGATTTAGAAGCTCACTGGTGTCTGTGTCCAAAACCATTCCAACCTTAATATCCAGTATCTTTTCTTGTATGGCTTCTTCATATGTTATCAATTTCTGATGTCTGCCATCTCGTATTATGATGGAATCTGGATCTAGAAAGCCCTCTGATACCATGTCTCTTAAATTACGAACACGACCTGATGAAGGATCAATGAACTTTCCACTTCTTGCATTGTAAAAGCCCTGTTTAACGGCCTCAAGCAGACTTTTGTCTGGAACGAAAGCATCAGAAAATATGAGGCCATTATCAAAGGCTTCTTGAAAAGAAATACATTCTCCTGATTCATCCTTTGAAAATGCTCCTGAATCTGAATCAATAATACCTTGACTGACAGCACCGTCAATGGTAAGGAGTGATTTTGAATTTACATCTCTCACAGAGAGAGAAAGACGATCAATGAAATTAGACTCTAGAGCATCTTTCAAGGTCATACTGAAGTCCCCTATTGGGTCCTTGAACTGACATGTTTCAATATTGAAACACCCTTCATCAATGGCCTCCAGAAGAGACATTGCTGGCTGACTGGTGGTGTCAATTATGATACCTTTTTCAACGCCATCAACAATATTGTAGGCTTCTCCATCAAAACTGCTCATGCACATTCCAGTATCCAAATCCACAAGACCTGACTCGACAGCAGTTTCTAAAGACAGGATGCTCCCATGCTTAGTATCTCTTACCCTAATTGTGTCAACGTCGAGAATGCCTTGATCTAGAGCAGTGGCAAAATCAATCTCCTCATTGGTGTCAGGATTGACAAACTGGTTGGAAGCCACATTAAACAGGCCCTCATCCATAGATTCAGCTATGGACAAATGTAAGGGAGCTTTAGACTTGAGAATCAGGCCTTTCTCTAGAGCGAAATTGAGTGCAATCGGAATACCTGAGGAGTCAATCATTTTCCCCGATTCTGGGTCCAGAAGTCTCTTTTCTAGAGCTTCCTTCAGGGTAAGGATGTCTCCACTGAACGGGTCTCGAACAAGGGAATCACTGTGAATAAGGTCAATTTTCAAAGCTTTGCTAAGAGACACAAAACCCTCCCTTGACATAACTGAATTGGACACTGGATCATAAATCCCATTGTTAATTGCCTCATCCAGAGTGAGACTAGATTTACGTCCAATCACAGAACTTCTCCGACTACCTGTGTTTGGTCTTTCAATACCAAGACATTCAGATAACGTCTGTAGCTTTCCACCTGGTAGTAAGACCTCTAAATTATCAATATTCAAGAAGCCCTCAGTGATTGCTTCTTGCAGAGTAATTGTTCTCCCGTCATGGTGTGTCAACACAGATGTTGGTTCGATGATACCATCTCCAAGAGCCTCTGTAATGGTTAATCTCTCCTTGGTTAGTGGACTGATAATTCTTTTGTCTTCAAGGTCAAGTATCCCAATATCAGCAGCTTTACTCAGACTCAGATATGGCCGTGGGGTACTGCGTATCAAACCTTTCTCCTTTGCAACACTCAGCGTGTAAACAGTTCCTGAGGATGAGTCTATCATAGAACCAGCTGAAATATCCACAAGTCCTATATCGGTGGATTCTTTAAAGTCATAGGTAAGGCCAGTGCTGTTTTCAACAAAGTATGTTCTATCTGGTAAAATAATTCTTTTCTCAAATGCAACTTCAAAAGAAAGTGACTGTCCATTCCCCAAATCCAATTCACTTGTAACTGGATGAAGCAAACTATCAGTCAGGGCATCAAACAAGGTTATAGGAAAGCTATCTGAGAGGCCTTCTACATCAATTTCTTCCTCATCTTCGGATTGCCTGTATACCACTGACTTCATATCACAGATGTCATTAATGTAACCTGCCATAACCGCTTCCAAGAGTGAAAATGATTTGTCTTGAACATTGTGGTAGTAGTTATTGCCAACTGGATCGATAATGCCTCTGGCAATTGCATCACTGAGAGTCAACCATTTATTGTTCTCAGCATCTAGAATTTCTTCAGAATTGACATCAATTAATTTCTTGTTAATCATTTCTGATATGTTCAACAAATTCATTGCACCTCTTGAGTTCTCTGAGAAAAGCTCTGTGGCTGGGTCAAATTTAGATGACAACACTGATTTATGAAGCGACTGACTTTGCCTATTACATAACAGACCAGTCTTAAAACCATCATCCCATTGAACCCAGGTGTTGGAAACTGTGTCTTTCACTTCTCCTTTCTCTGGACAGAAAATTGACTGAGAAACTGCTTGTGGAATGGTCAACATTTTCTTGGTGGTGCGATCCATTACGTGAACACTTGACGTGGTTGATCCCTCTTGTATCTGGTCAAACAGGGCAGATCCAATTTCTTGTTTCAAACTTTGAACAGCATTTTCAGAGTAAGCTTCATCAAATGTTGACTCAACAACTAAGATGCCTTGATGTAGTGCCTGAATCAAAGGAAGAACATTTCCAGACATCATATCGACAATTCTTCCTGTCTTGCTGTCAACCTGACCACATGCTAAAGCATCTGTTATATTCAAACTCTCATGACGATCAAGCTGACGGACACTGATATTTCGTGGTAATACTGATGATCCAAGCCCTTCCTGAACTCCAAGATAAGTGCCTTTCCTTGGATGTATCAGTTTTTCCAAATCTGGTCGCCAATAGTTCTCCAAAAGATTTTGTGTATAGTTGAACAACAATGTGCTTTTCTCTCCACTTAAAATATCTTCCTCTTCTATAAGCAAACTGGTTCTCAATTCTTCCTCCTTCACATCATCTTTAACTGAGATATTCCTGGCTAAATTATCTACAAAGGTAACTGCAGTGTTTTCTGTCTGCTTGCTTAAACTTTGCATCACTGCCTGCAGTTTGTCATCATCAGTTCTTACATCTGTTATAAGCATCCTGTCACTTTCTAAACCACTAGGTACAAAATCTACATAGGGGGTTTCATCTGCTTTCAAATGTTTAGAACTAGACACTAAATCTCTCAAATCCCTAACATTACTATTCATTTTATTGCTTTGGCTAGGATCACTAAAAATACTGGAAAGTTTGGAATTAATGTTAAGATTCTGTTTCCCTGTGATGCATAGATTCTGAAAGATAAGATTGTGTAAAAAGAAAGTGGAAATGAACATCTGTTGTAGACTTAAGCACACACAAAACAATTACTTTTGCAGGCATGTTGTCTGTACAATTTTAAAAAACAACAACAAAAACAAAACAAAACAAACACACACACACTATTCCTTAACCATGCACCTGGGGAAACTCGGTTACCAAAAAAAAATTATGGAACACACTTAAACCAAACGCGTAAACCAAAACTAGCGCTAAACCAAAATAGGGCCAAAGTCTAATTTTTTTCTCGATATATCTTTGTTATGCTGCTAACGGATAAACCAAACTGAATTTCACCCCAACACTGCTAAACCAATATCTAACATACTGTAATGTGAATAATGTGACGGGAAGTTACAGAAACAATGGACAAATAGACAGCCTGAGTCGGTTTATCCACTCTATTTGCTCAAAACACACAGTCCACCTTATAATCTATGGCCTAGTCTGTGTAATGAATCGCATGGAGGCGAGATTGATGATGGAGGAAGAGAGAGTGGTGAGGTAACGACAAATAGCATTGCCATTACCATGCACACAGCACTGCATTTTTGTTACTACCCCTTAGAAATGGATAAACCAAAATATATAATTTAAACCAAAATTTTTCGGTCCCTAACATTTTGGTTTAACAGTGTTCTACTGTAATACTGTTTAAAACATTTTAAGGACAAAAGACAAACCTGAAAAAAATATGCAATAACATCATCATAGATCATCTAAGGACAGAGGATGGTGGGAATGGGGAATAGGATATGAGTATTGGGAGATAGTGGGGGGGAAAGTGGACAATTAACACAAAATCATTCATAATGAAGAGGGTTTTCTTTCATAGTGTATAATGACAATATTTTAATAAACTGCAGAAATAAAATATTTCATTATTTAGAGGAACAAACATTTTGACAAAAACAGAGGAACATTTGGCTCACAAAAACTGAAATATCAGATAAAAGATACATAAACTCTTGTTTTCATATGTATACATATATAAATTGTGTGAAAACATTTACATTTTCCTTCAGAAATAAAAGTATAGTCCACTTGAAAATAAACTTCAATCAAACTGAAAAAAGTCTATTCACTCAAACAAAAACAAACATAAAAAAACAAGTGAAAGCTTCATTGTCTCATGAATATATCATATTTTTAATGGATGAAAGTCTAGCAAAAACAAAATACATGTAATAAGAGAGCATTTTTGTTTACAAATATATTTAGAGAAAAAGGTTTCCAATATGTCATATTAGCATGAAGGAATTTACTTACCGGGCTGATTGGGGTTGAGGCTGAGGACCTATCCAGTGTAAAGTCATCCTCTGGGGTGTAGCCATTTCTTGATTCTGAAAAACTGGAATCCATACTGGTCTGAATGTCTCCTCTCTGAACAATTTCTGACTGAAGAATGGATGATGGATCCATATCCCTAAAAGTACTTCTATCATAACTTTGTCTTTCAGGCACAGAGGCAGAAAATGAAGGTTTGTTCTTGGACGAGGTGAATGTTTCCTTCTGAATGGTTTCATAGTCAGTTTCACGACTATCTAATGGTTCTGCTACAGTTAAAGTTGGTTTGAGGAAACCTTTCTGCAAAGCTTGGCTTACAGTAAAAGTTTCTTGAGAGTGTGGGTCAGTATAAGTTGCCTTTTCTGTGTCAATGTAGCCTTGACTGACAGCATCAGCAAGCCTCAGAGACTCAGGACGCCTAACTTGCTCCATCTGCTCCACATATTCAAGATTTTTGTTTGGAGCATCTGTCTTATCCCCATTGCAGGCAACGAAATCAAAGAGTAATGCTTCATCTAATGGCATGGTCTGTCCTGAAATGGGGTCATGGAAAAGTCCTGAATCACTATCAACCAAACCACTCTGAAAAGCATCATCCAAGGTCATTTTGTTTTGTGACTGTACGACACTAACTAATCCTCTCTGCTCTGCTTCAGATAATGTCAGCTTATCCCCAGTTTTTGAGTCTAAAATTTCATCAAAATCAGCTGCCCCATTTGGAGCAACACCATCTTTGAGCATTACCACAGAAGATCCAGTTGCTTTCCCACCAAAGGCTCCAGCAATTGGGGATAAGTAGCCTTCCTCCAAAGCTGTTTCAATAGAAATGGTATCACCTGTCAAGTTATCGTAGAAGAGACAGTTGTCTGAATCTATGATTCCTGTCATAAGGGCACTTTTGAAGCTGTAAGTCATTCCATCTTCATTGATTCCTTTATACTCAAAGGGCCTCCCATCAGACGCCAGGACCATACCTGTCCTAACAGCTTCATCTACAGAGTACGTCTTCTGGGAGGCTTCATCTAAAAAAGTACCGGTCGAAGGGTCAATAAGTCCTCTCCTCATTGCATCTCTAAATGTGATGGCTGAGCTCTGACCAGCATAGGATGCTGAAATTGGTGATCTAGATGATTTTTTTATTTCTTCCGATATAACCAGACCTTGTTTCATCGCTTCTGCGAGAGGAAAGACATTCCCAGAAGATGAATCAACAAATTTGCCAGTGGGGTCTAGAATACCTTTGTTTATTGCTGATTCTACACTAATTTCTTGACCACTCTCACTATCAATGACTCCTGTAATATTGAATGTTCCCACTGGTTTTTTAGAAGTTACAGTGGTCTGAGATTTTGAGACAGTTTGGATGGATCCAGCCACTAGTCCCTCTTTCATAGCATCTTCCATTAGCATGTGTGTTTGTGTAATGGGATTGTTGTAAACAGTACAGTTTTCATCCACAAGTCCTCTCTCAATGGCTTCCTCCAGACCAATGTGTCGTCCACTTACAGGATCAAAAACTTTGGAGACATGAATCTGCTTAGCATCTTCTTTCTTTTGTTCTGATAACCCAGCTTCTGATGTATCTTTTCCTTCGATGTAACCAAATTTTAAGGCATCTCTTAGAGTCATGGGACGATTAGGACCATTATATAAGCCATTTTCTTCATCAATAATTTTCTTCTCAAAAGCAGTGGACAGGGGTATGGGTTCCTCTGTTATAGGATCTTTAACCTCAGTGATGAGCACACCATTTATGACAGCGACTTCTTGAGCCTTTTGTCCCTCTTCAACTTCAGCACTCACAAGACCCATCTCAATGGCAGTATCTAGTTGGACATGTTCTCCAGTCAGCAGATTAATGACTTCTCCCTGATCAGGATCAAAGATTCCTCTACCAATTGCCTCTGACATACTGACTTCATTTCCAGTGGCAGGGTCTACGACAGCAGTAATGGTCATTGATTTCTGGGTCATTGATGTGACTACTGGTTCTGGAAGATCAGATTCTAGCATAACCAACCCTTGTTTCACGGCATCTGTAACTGACATTCGTTCATTTCTCTCCTTGTCCAAATATTCTTGTCTGTTCTTGTCAATGATACCTGCTTGAACTGCTTGCTTTCCAGTTAAAGGCTGATTACTGAGAGTGTCGATAGCTGACTTAATTTTGTAGTCTCCAACTTCTTCAGGTTTTGATTCCTGTGAAGCTCTCAGTTTCCCCTTGACAAGACCTTCTTCGTAAGCTTCTTGCACTGAAATAGGATCTAAACTTGTTGGATCATTATAAGTACCTGCCTTTAAGTCAACTAACCCACGTGAAACTGCTTCAGCCACACTTATATTCTGATTCTGCACTGGGTCATAAACTGATGAGATGGTTAACATTCTCTCACCAGTCCTGGCTGTCTCCAGATCTTGTTTGGTGATCATACCTTCTTTCACTCCTTGAACAATCGTCATACTTGCATCCTCTGCAATATTGTATGTACCTTCAGATACATTGATTAGACCCATTTCAACTGCCTCGTTCCATGACACAAAGGAACCAGTTTTGGGGTCCAAAACTTCTCTTCTGTCATCATCTTTCAGAGGACTCAGAAATCGACCTTCAAGAGAATCTGCTGTTGTTTCTTGGCCTACAAGAAGCCCTTGTTTCAGGGCATCTGCCATTGACATGGCTTCTCTAGTTCTAGTGTTATACAGAATTCCTTCTGTGACATTCAAGATGCCTTTTTCGACAGCTTCTGAAACAGGTACCTCCCTGTTGCTGGCAGGATCAACAACGGATTGAATTTTAAAGGAAGAGGATTGTGTGATGGCAGACTGTTGAGTTTTTTCAAAAGATTCTGTGGTCTCCATTTCTGAGTAAACTGCACTAGTGGAAACTAGACCTTCTTGTACTGCATGGTCTATTGGCATTATGCAACCAGATCGTGAATCTTTGAAATGTGTGCCATCTTCATCAATGATTCCACGTCTAACAGCCTCTGCAAGAGAAATGTCTTGCTGTCTGGCAGAGTCCACAACAGAATCCACTTGAATAATTTTCTTTTCAGCAAATGCTACTTCTGAAGTAAAACCCATTTTAGTGGTCTCTTCTTTTGTTGTTACCTTGTCTAAAACAACTGCGCTAACACGACCTTCATTCACAGCTTCTTTAAGACTCATCACTTCATTAGTTCGAGGATCTTGATAAACACCATCTTCTAAATCAACAATTTCCCTTTCAACAGCCTCTTGAAGAGACACATTTTGCCGCGTGATGGGATCATACACAGAATCCACTCTTACTTTCTCTGTGGATTTTAAAAATACACTGTGAGAATTATTTGCTGCTTTCACTGGAACTTCAAAAACGCTTCCATCTCCAATGCATTCTTTCAAGTCCTTAGATTGCCCTGTTCTAGGATCCAACATGAGACCATTGTCATCAACAACACCATGTTTCAAAGCATCTTCCAGATTAAAGGTCTGATTTGTATGGGGGTCTCTGACAGATGCAGAGTCCTTGTTTATGACCCCTGACATAATGGCATCGCTAACCTGCATTTGTCTGCCGGTCTCAGGGCTCTTAAAGACACCTGTTTTAGGATTGAGGTAACCACTGGATATGGACTCCATGAGAGTCATGACCTCTGAGGACTCTGCTGTCTTAGGAACGCTTTGTTGCAACTGAGTTACCTCTAGCATATTAGGGGCAAGTAGTTTAACTGTTGTTGCCTGGAGAGCAAGATCAGAGTAGTCAGACTGGTCAGCATCTTTGCCTTTCTTTCCCTCCATAAGAGCAGAGACAGATTCTTTGGCAGCCATGGCAGCAGCAAATGGTGCACCCACAATAGCAAGGGCTCCTATTTTAGCAGCTTCTTTGAGAGTCATCTTTTGTCTTCCTCCTTCGTCAATAAACATTCCTGTATTTGGATCAAGTTTACCCTCTTCAAGGCCTTCCTCTAGGGAGAAAAGTTCACCAGTTTTCACTTCATAGACAGAAAATTGTCCATCCAACTTTCCTGATTCCACTGCCTCTTGGAATGTAAGGCGTTCTCCAGTGTTTGGATCATGAAAGATGCCCCGCTTTTCATCAAAAATACCTTGCTCGATTGCACTGGATAAGCTCAGGCCTTGAGAGCTGCTTCTCTCTGCAGGAGCAGAGGTATCAATTATTTGTTCTCTGATGGCATCTAAAAGAGCAAATCTATTCCCTGAGGATGGGTCAATAAACTGCTGTTTTTCAAGGTTAATAAATCCTGTGTCAAGAGCTTCAGCAAAGGACAGTCTGTTGGAGTCATCTGGTAAAGTCTTCTGTGGTGCTGTCCTTTGGACAATCTCTATCTCATCTCTATGAAATTCAACACTTTCTGTAACAGTATCCTTAAAAGTTTCTCCCTTGGTGTCAGCACCAGGTGAGGATATAAGCCCATACTCAATTGCTGCTGCCAGAGGCATGGTTTCTCCTGACAATGGGTCTGTGAAACGTCCACTGCTTCTGTTTATATAACCTTTATCCATGGCCTCCTGGAAAGTAAGAGATGGTTCTCTTTCTTCAGGTTTTGCCACACCGTCAAACCCGTCATCAGGAATGAGACCTTGAATGTAGGCATCTTGCATAGAAATTCGTTCCTGGCTACTTCTATGGACAAGTTCTCCACGGAGAGGATCAAATACTTTGGACCTGATAGCATTGCTGAGAGAAGTCTGGTAGCCTGTTTGAGGATCAATAATTTGTGATCTTTCTCCATCTATAACGTTTCGAGAAAGGGATTCTTTCACAGACATCTTCAAACCACTCTTGGGATCAATTAACTGTCCAGTAGACGGAATATATTTTCCAACTCTCACAGCTTCATTCAATGTGTATGGTTCTTCCTTAGCTTTCAACTTTTGAATGGTCTCTATTTTTCCATACCTAGTTGCTGTTTCTGAAACAGAAGCAAGAGCAGAGGCTGTAGGACTATCAATGAGCTTATGTTGCAAAGCATTTTCAATTGAGTATGTATCTCCTGTATGACGATCAGATATTGTGCCAGATTCCCAGTCCATGTGAATTTCTGGGGCAGTCTGCAACTGAGAAGTGGATGAATTATTTGCCATCTGTTCCAATATTTCAGAATCTAACAACCCTCTCTGTACTGCCTCCACAACAGTCATCTTTTCGTCTGAGGCCAAATCAGTAACTATGCCCTTCTCCCAGTTAATGTCAAGGTCTCTGGTACTAGCCTGAGGGAACTTTCTAGACATATCTCCTTGATCTGCATTAACTGTATCTTTTGGTAAAGGTGATGGTGCTGTGTATGGTGTTGATGGACACAGTTCAATTGTGACTGGTTCTTGGAGAGAGTCATGAGAATCTGTATCTCTGCTTTGCACAATATTTTCATATGGTGATCGCAACCGTGGGCTTTCAAGTGGCTGCTGAAGAGAGTGGCCAGGCATTAATTCAGTATCAGATTTACGAGGGAATGTTTGCTCCCGGGTAATTTGCTGGACAGATTTTGTCTCTTGAACAGAGTGAGTAATGACTGTTGAAGCAGTTGGTCCATCTAATGCTGTGTCTTTGATATTTGTTTGGTAAGATGGAATGGTTTGCTTCACTGGTGATGTAGACTTTGTTCTCTCTTTAACAGCATCTGCCACTAGTTTGCCAGCAATAACAGGGGCACCTACTATAGCAAGCAATCCAAATTTCAAGGCCTCTGTGGGAGACAGCTTTTTGCCTGATTCTTTGTCAATCACTGAGCCAGAGCGATCTACCAAACCTTTCATATAAGCATCATCAAAAGGAACTTGCTGCCCTGTCTTTGAGTCTACAATAACTACTGACTCTGCTTTGATGTCACCTTCCACAATAGCTTTTCTCAATGACACTGAATCGCCTGATGAATCGACCACAGATCCTGTCTTGACATCATAAACGTTTTGGACGTAGCCTTGATCGATGGCCTCTATTAAGGGCACTGTTTTTATCTCAGCTGTATCATACACCTCAGAGCTTGTTCCACTTATTAGCCCTTTCATAATGGCCATGTTCAAGGGAACACGTTCACCACTCTGGGCATCTTTCACAGTGACCATGGCACCATCGATGATACCACTATTGATAGCTTGTTGCAAAGTGTACTTGTGTCCAGAGACTGGCTCCATAAACTTCTTAGTAACTTTATTGAAAAGGCCAGCTTCTACTGCATCAATCAGATTCATGGTTTTAACATTTCCTAAATGCTCAGGCAAAGTGTCCTCGGCAAAACCAGCTTGTTTTGCCTTGCCTTCATTTATGTCACCTGTGGTTGTGCTGATTATTCCTTTGTCAAGACATTCAGAGAGGGTCAAGTACTTATTGCTCTTGGGGTCCAGCAATGCTGGTAAACTTGGATCAATTACTTTCCTATCCACAGCTTCTTGCACTGTGATAAACTCTCCTGATCTTGGGTCTCTTATACGATTGGTGTGAGGATTAACAATACCCATTTTCACCGCATCAATGTAAGATACACCGCTTTGTGGTGCTACAGATGGTGTACTTTCTGGAATGTTTCTCTTTGCTTTCACTCCTTTGTTTTCTTCTGGTACAATCTTTTCCTCACTTTCCTGATCAACTGAATAATGCAACACTTCTGTTGCCAGAGTGTCATCATCCATAGATTCATCATGCGCGAATGTCTTCTCAAGCTCCATGTCTACCTTAGACCATGGTTTACTGGAGTCTGGAGGAATTCTGGGAGTTCTCAGTTGTGCTTCTGCAAAATTTTCTTCCTCAATGGATTGTTCCAACTGCTCTGGATTTGAATATTTGGACTCAAGGATATACCCTAGTTCTTTTGCTTTCGATAAAGGTATTTCTGTTCTGAATTTTGGGTTATAGTACGTCCCTTTATCAGCATTAATGATGCCATCCTTCAATGCTTTATCAAAAGAGATTGCATTTCCTGTTCTGGGATCTATGACAGATGTAATGTCTTTCATTGGGAAAACTGGTGTCGATGCTGACACAGTGCTCCTCATTGTGTCATCCTCAATTCTCTTTGAAGTGACTTCCCCATGTATCAGTCCCTTTTCCATAGCTGCTGCAATGGTTAATTTATCTCCACCAAGGGGATTTATATACAGACCTTTCTTCACATCTAGTATTCCTGATTTGACGGCATCCTCATAAGACATCATTTCCTTTGTTCTTGGGTCAATCACACTACCAATACTCATGGTTACAGTCTCAGAGTGAACATCCTCCATCAAGGTTGATTCTTCTGGCTCAACATCTTCAGTGATATGAATGCTGGAAATTTCAGCCTTCTCTAGCTCATCCATATCTGAATCTGGTGATTTTGCCAAAACAAGTCTCTTATCAATGGCATCACCTATGGTCATTGACTGCCCTGTTAGAGGATTAAAGTAGATTCCTTTAGACTGATCTAAAATTCCATCTTCAATAGCTTGGGACAGTGTTATTATGGTTCCAGTGCGAGGATCAACCACAGATTGAACGGCAAGTGTGGACAACTTGGTAGTGGTGATTTTATTGACATCTTGATCTACATCAGTCTTGACTGAGGCCAACTGGGCAAAGATCAATCCTTTTTCAATAGCCTCATGGATAGGAATGCGTTCGCCCGTCCTTGGGTTGATGTAAACTCCCTCTGACTCATCAATTATGCCCTCTGCAATGGCATCAGCAATGTTCATGTGTTTTCTGGTCACTGGGTGAAGTACTGTTTTTAGAGTGTACGATTTTGTCTCTCGTATGATAGAATCTGGTTCTGAAACTGAAGAGCCCATGTCCTCAACAATAACATATCCTGCTTTGATAGCTTCGCTAATTTTCATAGGACTTTGCGGTCCTAATGAATCCAAATTATTGTAAACACCTCTCTCCTGGTCAAGTATTCCTTCCTTAATAGCCTGACTTACAGTCAGGCGTTTCTTTGATTTTGGATGGATCACCCCTATAATTGAGTATGCCTTTGTCTCTTTCACTGCTTCGTTGCCTCTCACTCCACTTGTCTCCTCAGCTTTTATGTGGCCCTTGCCTATGGCTTCATTTATGCTCATACTTTCCCCTGTTCTGACGTTAACAAAGTGACCATGCTCAAGGTCAACCAATCCACATCTGATGGCATCTTCAACTTCTATCCATCTTCCGGTTCTCGGGTCCTTCACAGACTCCAAATTGATTTCTTTGACTTCTGAAATGACAGACTTGACAGCAACAGGCTTAGCTACAGCAGTCACAGTAAACGAGTAGCCACTGCTAGTCAATGTCATTTCACTGGACTCAAAAATCTTGGTTCCTGGCTCGATTGGAATGGTTCTGGTTTGGTCTCCTGAGGTATCTGTCATGAAGGTTTCTGAAATTGGAGCAAATGCTTTATCAGTCTGGTCATAGTCTTTAGTCAATGATGGAGCCTCTGGCCAGTTGGATGATAATTTCAACAGACCTTTTCGCACTGCCTCATCTGCTGGCATCTCTCTTCCACTTTGTGGATCCCTGAACAGCCCTGTCTGTTCGTTAAGAAGCCCCCGAGATATAGCCTCAGATAGGGGCAAGGCAGTTGTGGCTTTATTGGATGTTTCCACTTGTGTGAGAACTGTTGTAGAGGAGGTAATATGGCTGACCAAGGTGAGAATATTGGTTGCATCAGATGCAGAAACAATGCCTGATGACACCGCCTCCTGCATGGTCAGATTTTCTTTGGAATGAGGATGTTCTACCATGCCAGTTTGCACATCCACAAGATTTCTATGGAAAGCCTCCACCACCGACACTTGCTTTCCATCGCTGCCAATCATACTTGTGGGTTTGTTTAGATCTTTCACCAGATTTCTATCTATCAGACCTGAATTAGCTGCTTGCTGAAGGGTCATTTCTTTACCAGTTCTATTATCTACATACTGTCCCTGAGGTGTAACAATTCCCCTCTTCAGAGCCTCAGAAAATGTTATAACTTCTTTAGTTCTAGGATCCTTAACACCAGCCCTGGAGAATTCTACGTCTTCATGAATGAGTTTCACTATTCCTTGTCGTAATGCATCAAGTAGTGAGTACTGAGTAGTACTCCCTAATTCCTTAAATGTTCCATCTGATGTCATGAGACCTTTGGAAACAGCATCAGATAATGATAAGGCATTTTCTGTTCTAGGATCCAGGAGACATTTCTTCTCTTTGCTGATAACTCCTGAGGCTAGGGCTTGAGACAATGGTATGATATGACCAGAGATGGGGTCAAACACATCTCCATCTTCTGTGACATTTCCCTGAGCGACAAGATCAGCTATAGAGACGGCCGATTTCATCAGGCCTTTGTCCATGGCTTTTGACAATGCAAACTTCTGGTTCGTTGGCTTATGATGGAAGGTACCCTTAAAAGGATCAATCACCCCTGCATTAACTGCTTGTGTCAAACTAATGTATTTTCCTGTTGTCACATCCTCTATTTCCTCATAATTAGGATTGATATAACCTTTCTCTACAGCATCCATGATATTCAGATCAGTAGAGGAATGAGGACTGGTGACTTTCCCTGTTATTTCACTATATTGCCCCTTCTCTACCAGCTTTCCTAAACTAAGATCAGTATCCAATTTTATGGGCTCAGATTCACCAAAATGTGCCTTTGTGTGAGTGACAGATGTTACACTGATTGTTTCCCCTGCCAGTATTCGAGAACAAGACTCAGATATTATGCCCCTGGAAACTGCTTCATTCACAGACACTTCCTCCCCAGTGGTTGAATCAGTGAAAGTGTTGCTCTGGGGGTGGTAAATTTTTCTCTGAATCGCATCTATTAGTGACAACTCCTGACCAGTATTTGGATCATGATGTCCACAAGGAGACGTTAACTGTTTCAGCATTACCTCATCTATGTATCCCTTCTTTGCTGCTTGAGGAAGGGACAAGCGCTGCCTTGAATTTGGATCAATGAACATTTTAGTCCTGGAATCAATAAGACCACATTGTAAAGCTTCAACCAAGGTAACCCTCTGAAGGGTCTGGGGATTTAGAACCGCTGCAACATGCAAAATCTGACCCCTGGGTAGGATTTCTTCAACTTTCACTGATATTACCGTCTGCTGACGAGGCTGCTTTTCCAATTTCAAACTACCTACCATGGTTGATGTTGTCACAGTGGGAACAACAGAGGTTGTCATGGGGCTCTCTAAGGCTTTGAGGGTCATTGACAACTCTGTTAAACTTGTCCTGTTTTGCTGTTGTGCTTTGAGTTCCTCTGGCCTGCTTGGAACTTTAATCATTTTTTTCACTTCTCTGAGACTTGCTGTCTCCGGAGACTCGGGTTTTAGGGAAACGGAGCTGGTAAAAGACTGCTTGATCTCAGTGCTGGTGGTTGTCTCTTCAAACTGTTGGGTGAAAAACTCTTTCATATCTTCATCAACCAGTAAAGATGACCTTTTGGCAAGTTCAGCTCGGAATGTTCGAAGTAGAGGCAACTCTTCATCAATGGCCATTTGAAACTGGAAAAGATGAAGAGTAGAGAAAAAAACACATTTACCAAATGAAAAAGCATTTTCTATTTTATGCTGTACATTCTCTGAATATTTTCCTCTTTCATGCTGTACATTCTATGGCTCTCTTTTATTCTGTACATTCTCTGTCTACCTCTTGTTGAATCATTACAATGGATGGAAAAGGCATGATAGAGGAACTAAAAAAGAAAAAGTAAAGTGTGCTTTAAAAAGTAATCAATGTGTGACGTTCAAACTTTAAAAAAATCATTTCAAATTAGGAAAGAAGTAGGGGGGGGGGGATGTAGATTTAATTTGAAGAAACATTTACTTAACATATGAATATTCAAATACAAACATTTACAAGAGGTATTTCCGGCTTTTTACAGCATCATTTATTTAAGTTATTTATAAGATCTGGTTAGTCATATTTCTGATAAGGGTTGGTAAATTAATAAAGCATGGTTGGGCTAATTTGTAGTCAATTCTGGTGTCAATCGATCAACAAGTGGAGATGATGCAAGTTCTCTCTAAAAGACTGCCATTTTTCTGCAACTGGAAGATAGTACTTATCAATTTAAAGTTTTTCCATAGTAATCAGTTAAGTGAAATCTGAAAGCTAATAATAAGAGGAACATTCAGATTCACACTTCTAAAGTTTGGGAATTTGTGTGGCAGCGAAGCTGTGAGGTCAGTGCGTAGAACTTGTTACCAAGGGGGTTCGAGTTCGAGGCCGGGCCGGGCAATGGCGCTGTTTAGTCCTTTGGAAAGGCTATTTACATACATGTCCTCACCCCACTCAGATGTTATTGAGTACACGACCATAGGCAGAGGAAGATCTTGTCAGTATGCTAGAGCAAGTGCGCCAGTAAAATGGCAGCACCTCTGTATACTCCACATGGAGTTGAGAAGGTGATAGGTTGGAAAAGGCCTGTTGGGGAACACTTGTTCAGCGTTTTGAGCACATTTAGTGGATTTAGCGCTATATAAAAGCTCAGGTACAGGTTCAGGTTCACGTTATACACCCTCTGCTTTCATTAGCTATTTTATACACCCTCTGCTTTTATTAGCTATTGTATACACCCTCTGCTTTCATTAGCTATTTTATACACCCTCTGCTTTCATTAGCCATTTTATACACCCTCTGCTTCTATTAGCTATTTTATACACCCTCTGCTTTCATTAGCTATTTTATACACCCTCTGCTTTCATTAGCTATTTTATACACCCTCTGCTTTCATTAGCTATTTTATACACACTCTGCTTTTATTAGCTATTTTATACACCCTCTGCTTTCATTAGCTATTTTATACACCCTCTGCTTTCATAAGCTATTTTATACACCCTCTGCTTTCATTAGCTATTTTATACATCCTCTGCTTTCATTAGCTATTTCATACACCCTCTGCTTTCATTAGCTATTTTATACACCCTCTGCTTTCATTAGCTATATTATACACCCTCTGCTTTCATTAGCTATTTTATACCCCCTCTGCTTTCATTAGCCATTATATACACCCTCTGCTTTCATTAGCTATTTTATACACCCGCTGCTTTCATTAGCTATTTTATACACCCTCTGCTTTCTGTAGCTATTTTATACACCCTCTGCTTTCATTAGCTATTGTATACACCCTCTGCTTTCATTAGCTATTTTATACTCCCTCTGCTTTCATCAGCTATTTTATACTTCCTCTAGCTTTCATTAGCTATTTTATACATCCTCTGCTTTCATCAGTTATTTTATACTCCCTCTGTTTTCATTAGCTATTTTATACACCCTCTACTTTCATTAGCTATTTTATACTCTCTCTGCTTTCATTAGCTATTTTATACACCTTCTGCTTTCATTAGCTATTTTATACTCCCTTTGCTTCCATTTGCTATTTTATACTCCCTTTGCTTTAATTTGCTATTTTATACACCCTCTGTTTTTATTAGCTATTTTATACACCCTCTGCTTTCATTAGCCAATTTATACACCCTCTGCTTCCATTAGCTATTTTATACTCCCTCTGCTTTCATTCGTTATTTTTTACCCCCTCTGCTTTCATAAGCTATTTTAGACACCCTCTGCTTTCATTAGCCGTTTTATACATCCTCTGCTTTCATTAGCTGTTTTATACAACCTCTGCTTTCATTAGCCATTTAATACACTTTCTGCTTTCATTAGCTATTTTAGACACCCTCTGCTTTCAATAGCTATGTTATACACCCTCTGCTTTGATTAGTTATTTTATACACCCTCTGCTAACAATAGGTATTTTATACTCCCTCTGCTTTCATTTGCTATTTTATATTCCCTGTGCTTTCATTAGCTATTTTATACACCCTCTGCTTTCATTAGCCATTTTATACACCCTCTGCTTCTATTAGCTATTTT
>JAOWAZ010199907.1:0-12266 GCA_028565935.1 Goniobranchus fidelis
GACAGAGATAACGAGACCACACAGAATTTTCAGAAGCTTTCGTTTCGATTCTGTGTGGCTTTCAAATCACGATTCTTTAGTAATGCGATAATGGCTGAATGGTTTGGGCATATTTTGACGTTAGTTTTATCAAATTTGCTCCATTTTTCCGATTCTTGTGGTCAATCCTATCACAAAAAATTTGGTATAAATACAAATACACTTACTTTGGCCCTTTATGTTATGAAATTTGATTTACAAGTGTTTCAAAAGGCAAATAAGCAAAA
Organism: Goniobranchus fidelis; assembly: GCA_028565935.1. Classification (NCBI taxonomy): domain Eukaryota; kingdom Metazoa; phylum Mollusca; class Gastropoda; order Nudibranchia; family Chromodorididae; genus Goniobranchus; species Goniobranchus fidelis. The sequence goes on from JAOWAZ010199907.1 coordinate 267, forward strand.
ACCCCAAGGTCTGGCATATCCCCTTAAAAGTATAATAATAATAATAATAATAATAATAATAATAATAATAATAATAATAATAATAATAATAATAATAAAGGAAAAAAAGGGGGAAAAAAGTAAGGAAATAGACATCTGGGACTCACCCACCAATATAAAATAGATCTCTGTATCTCTAGATGTCTCGAGAGTTCAGACAAAAACAGACCTTGTCTAGATCTAAAGATAAGGGGTTACGAAACAAATTTCAGAGAATGTAACCTCGATGTAAACAAAAGGTACCTGACACATTCTGGGAGAATACAAAACACGGGTCTTTCTTTCTTCCAATAAACTGAGAGAAAATATCCATTACAACCCATTTTGGAGAAGTATTACAACCACTTGAATTTATTCTTCAGACTAGATCTAGATTATTTTTCTCTATCTAGAAGTTTAGCCACATTGAGTATTTTTGGGTTGTTTTTTCTTTACTGCATCATTGATGTCCTTAGGCTTATAGATTCTCGCTCTGGATCTAGATCTATCTACATGTACATCAACCTAGCTCATATGCACCCGTTCCCTATGCAAGTGCAATATAAGCGGGAAGTGCTAGGTAATGGCAAGCTGACCTAAGCCTATCAGTAGTCCGTGGGGCCTAACACCAGCAAGCAGTTGCTTCCATCTTTTCAAGATGGCGGCGCCCATTAGATTCAAGATCGTTTGATTATCCAAAGCCCTCCTCCTTCAAATTACACTTTTTTGCCTCAAGAACTGTTCCCTCAAACAAGCAACTGTAACTTTACACTTTGTGGATGTTATTTGAGGGTAAAACGGCTTCATTCCTTTGTCCAAAAAAATAGCAATGGTGGCAACCTCTACAGCTCTTCTGAAAAGGAGGAAAGTAAAACAGCTTGCTACGAAACAGTCTGGTCACCAAGCACTATTCTACTTGTCATGCGCCTCCAACTTTCAGTCTTGCCTATAGAACACAGTATGAGTTATGGTTATAGGAAGTCTTCACTATATGTGTTTAAATGCGGTTGTGTGCCTAGTGCAGTTCCTCATTTGGGGCTTGCTTGGTGAACATTGCCGACGTATTTCGGCCCTGTTGCAGTTATATTGGAGTATTGAATATTTTCACATTAACTGCAAGTACTATAATTATGGGTCCGACTCCGACAACACAGAGTGGAAAGAAAAACCTCGATACCGATATTTGGTTCCACTATTTCCGGCCAATTATGTTTTTCTCCTGTTCAAATTCCCCACCGAACATTTGTTTTCCAATTTTTCAACCAAATGTTCGGCCAAATTCAATATTTGACACGAGAAATGTTCAGCAAATCTCAGACAAGGAAATTTTCAGAAAATCAAACATTTTTGGAACTCTGCCATGCTGATTAAGCCTATGACACAGGAAGCAGTCATATATTGGAAACAGATCATGACGGACTCCTACACTTACACAATCCTTTATCTATAGTTACTTTACACTCCTTAATTGGTCAATATTTTTCCCGCCTGACTACCTTAACAAAATTGTCCAATCTGATCAATCTAACTGATTTTCTACCAAGCCGGCCTGTTTCTCGTAAATTCACTTTTCCAACCCGGCCTTAAAAATCCAACCACAATCTGACTTTCCGACTTTATTGGACACCCTGTATACTTCACCAAGTCTAGATAGACCTAGCTACCTATTTATACTGCTGGGTGAACAGGGGGCCCCCGGAAATTCCACTGCCCGGCTAGGGGTCGAACTTGGGCATCCTTGCATGGCAGCCAGCCGCTCTACTGACTAAGCTACCAGGCCACCGTAGAAGTGAGTATAACTATCAAAGCACATTTAATTAAAATGCTTTTAATTACATGTGCTTTGATAGTTATTGGTAGAAGTGAGTATAACTATCAAAGTACATGTAATTAAAAGCAAATTACAGTGCTGCACGCATTTGTCAAACATGCGTTCGTCGAATTCACGGAATCCTCAAATGAACTGCAATGTCCTAAACATTTTTCTATATTTTCTTTGCATTTTTTTCACGCAATAGTCGAACCTATTCACTGATTCCTCGAACTATCTGCCTGCTATTCAAGCACTGTGATCAGTTTTTCCCCGGTCTCATAAGTCTGAAAAGCTCACTAGCTGCTGACTAAAAATAGCCTTCACTACACAAAGGTATGCCTGAGTGGCATGTAGTACATTAAAGGTGCATAGGCCTAGTGCTAAGTCTAGGCCTAGCGGCATCCCACTATTTCATATGATTATTGCTGCCGAAGGTGTGTAGGCCTAGTTTTGGTCCACTGTTATTATTATTTCTGCCTCGCCTCGCGGTACCTTATTGCTTTGCAGACCATAAGGCTGTCTTTTTCACTGACAAAACCATAAGATTGAAAACAAAAGTCCCTACAAGAGAGCACACATGATTCAAAACTTCGTCAACTAAATGAGTGTTTGGGCATGTCAAAAGTTACATTATCGGTACAGCAAGAACGAAAGTTCCAAGACGGTCTCATACAATACAGCCAATCACGCCTTTTTTAGTAAAGCACACATACCCCCACCCCCACCTCGCCACCAGGTAAGTGAACAAAGAAGAGGCGGCATCTGCGTACCCAAGATAGAGGGCGCTCAGGACTACATGGTCATAAAATGACGTAAGTGTAATTGTCGAGCCGACGTTGACACGAGATGATGGTTGAACTTGAACAAAGACCCAGCAACATCAGTGGAGAAAGGCATAGATCTACCCATCGTTTTATGTTTTATGACTTGCCTACAATTTGGTTGGTAATTGGTGGATTCACATTTCTTGTTAGGCTTAGGCCTAGGATGTGTGGTCAGTGACAAGGACGCATACATCTTTACATACATCTGTTTGCCTAGTCTTAGTCCTAGACCTCATAATATTTGACGATATGGTAGATTACAGATAATGTCATTATTAAAAAGCATTTCATAGTTGCTTCCCTTGTCCCCCGGTCTATTCACGTGTTCCTCGAATCACGGATACGTCGAACTTTTTCTTTTGTCCCAGCAAGTTCGAGGAATGCGTGTTGCACTGTATGTATCAAAATTATTTGCAACATAAAGTTTACTGACCTTTAAGTCCTGACCACTGTTTGTGATAATCTGATGTTGGTTTCCAGCTAACAGGCATGCTTTTGTGAATCCCAATGTCTTGAAGCTGTAGGCTTTTTTACAGTAAATGTTAAATTGTATTTCCACACATTAGAATTATAAAGCAGGTTTCACTTACCTCAGATGCAGCAAATGTTACCTCACATCAGAGTTGGTTCTACAATTTTAGTATATTTTTCCCAGATTCTGATAACCCAAAAATACTTCATACATTCATTTAACATTTAATAGTAGTTTTATGTTATGCATGGTCATACAAGGTACTGTAGGTTGTTATTTTTTATCTTTTTAGATTTTCAGTTTTGGTGCACTGAATATAATGCAATGTGCTCTTTTCTGCTTTTTCTTTTTTTTTTTTTACTCATATATTTTGTGTGTGAGATTCTAATTCTTTGGGAAGAAAAAAAAATTGCAAAAACTGCAATGCTTTTTTTTTAGCTGTCTGGATGAGATAACAAATTATGAAGATATTTGTTCATGCCTTTTTCAGAACCATCTATGATTCAAAGATGGAGAAATTTTTTGCCAATGATTTCACGGAGGCCACAAACAAAAGAATTGCTATGAAGAATGCTTATCACTTGTTAAGAAAAAGTGAATATCAGCATGCTGCAGCTCTCTTCTTCCTAGCGGGAGAGGTGGAAAAGGGAATTAATGTGAGTAATAAAGATTACTGTTAAAAATATAGGGCCTTCTACACAAACATTGTAAAATACTCTTCCTTAGCATTTCATTTGTACAGATGAAGGAATGCTAGATTGATCAACAGGCTTAATTGATTGAGAAAGAATCATCCATGTTTGCTGAGTGAACTACTAGGGGTAGGCTTTATATGCTGAGGAAAACAAAAATCCTAAAGAAGAGCTTGAACCCTCTAGGTCACAAGTGACAGCAATATGTAATCATCTTTACAAAGTCTTAACTGTTCATTACAGCTTCTTATACAAAGGGTAGCAGATGGCAACTTCAATTATTTATCTTGAAAATGACAATAACTAGTCTAGCTGACTGAGTTAGATTTTATGTGAAGGACAGGAGAACAACAAATTTCTATGATGCTAAATATAAACCTCAATGTATGCAAAGCAAGTATGTTTTATTAAGTCAGGAGGTGATGGCACAAAGTCTTATGTTTTTTATCAAGGCAATTTTGTCATTGGATTGCTTGATAATGTATGCAGGCTTACATTTTCTTTTTCTTTTTTTTTTTGTAATGACAAAGACGAGTAAGACCTCACAGAATGCCAAATTCCAAAAACTCCTTTTGAGAATATGCAAATTGTTACACAGCTCTTGGTCTTTTATTTTACATGCTGAAATATTTTATTTTTATCAGAACACAATTTCAGTAAGAGATTATTGTTTCATGTTTTTAAATTGCAAAATACCTTTATTTATTTATTAAAGGGAGTTTTATTTATCAATGATTTTACAAAGAGAATGTTTTATGAAAAAAAAGTGTTCACCTATTATGGTCTTTTTTTGCATTAGCTATATCGTAATTAATTCAAACTTTTTATTTTAAACCAGATCATTTTGGACAAACTGGATGACCTACAGCTTGCCGTTGTTTTGTGTCGATTGTATGCCGACGAGCCAACCATTCCAGAGACAGTCCGAAAATTATTTTACAGAAGGATTCTCGGCCTGGATGAGAATGGACAGAACTACAATGCCCGTTCTGCTAGCCCTGACCCTTTTCTACGGTCCATTGCCCTCTGGCAACTTAAAGATTATGAATCTTCATTACAAACTCTGCTGGAAGTAAGTTCTTGTATGATCTGCAACCTTTATGTAGTTGTTGGCATAAATGGTAATGAAGATCTAAAATAAATAAGAGCAAAAACAGATCTACTTTTTAAGGCTTTGGATAGAAAACTGTTTAACCCTATAACTGCTTTCTGTGTTTTGTGAATTGCTGAGCCTCATTAGTGACATGTTTTGAATGCTATTTTCTGCTGTAGTTTGTGATAAGAACCCCAAAAACTATACATAATTTGAAAGGTCTTAAGCCAAACTATATGCTGGAAAGAAAACAAATTTTTTTTCAGTTGATGATGTGACCCTGACCTCAGGGAAAATCCAGTATAGCCACCACATTGTTTAATCATTCCTATTGAGATCCCTTGGAAAAACATAAAATTATCTTTGTTTATCAAAACTACACTAAATAGTCATCAACTTTCACGACCTTTCCAAAAATGTTTAGTTTGTAAGGGTTCTCATAATGTTTTGTAGGTCAAATGTCCTGAAAAGATGCACAATTGTAGATTTCTTTTTTACAACACAGGAGACACAACACGTACAAGACTGTTTTACAACAAAGAATAAGTCATTACTTGCATCAAAAGACTTCAGGTTTTCTTGTGAAAAAAAAGGAATTTAAAAAAAAAAAAGAAAACACCACCTATTTTCTCTTTAGACTCCATTCAGGAGGTTGGATAGGGATCCAATCAGGTTGACCTCCGGTCCTAGAGCTAGATCTACCTGTACTGTCAGGATCTGAGTCACTGCCATGAGTCTCACGGTCACTGTCACTAGACCCAGTGTCCTTGTCGCTGTTTGATGCTAAATCATCACACTCAAGAACATCTAAATACAGCCCAGAGTCATTCCGATCTAAATTTGGGTTAAAAGTTTTTAAAAAATGTCGTTATTTCATAGCCTCTCTAATGCCAGTTTGATAGACTGACAATCGTAGATTGACATAGAGTTGAAAGATCTGGGAGTTCCACAATTTGGTGTCTAAAACCATTGCAAAATCCATTGTTTCCAGTGAAAAGTGCTCTCTTGTATTCTTCAACCACAGGAGATCACATATGGTAGAAATAGTGCTAATGGTCAAAGGGAATTAATAGTGAAAAATCCAAGACGGAATTAGCCGATTTTGTCGGCTCCTGCAGAATATCGTATGGCAATTAGCTGATCCAATTGGCTTACCACGTTGCAGGGTGAAAGAAAAAGAACAGCATTAAAGTGTGTGTGAAACGTAATTGGATAAACAAATCATTGATGAAGATGTGGTTGAACCAAAGGTATATTTATGAAATGTTTGCTTCAATTGTTTAAAAGATTATTCAGAATATGATGAAAAGTGGAATGTAATTGTTAATGAGTAGCCAAACAATTAGAAGCATTTGTTGGGTAGGGGTGGGGGTCTTACATGAATTTGTTGGAAAGTCGATATTTCATACTTTTTTTAAACAATGAAAGATTCACTTCCTTTACCTATTGAATTGGAATTGAGCAGTATTTTTTATGGTTCTAATCTCTTGGCATGAACTTGAGATTAAGTCTTAATAAATTCCATTTTGTCAAAACAAATTTGCATACATGTTTATACATCAAAGTGTTTGATAACACACTGTATAAATATCTATATTACCATACAAAGACCTTGATTGAAATGTATTTTTTCATTTTTATTTCTCTTTTGAATCAGAAAAATGTTGGACCCAAAATACCAGGGGAACTTGAAAAACATCAGCTCACACCACCAGTGTTCAATTTTTATAATTATCTTAGAACACATCCCCTTATCATACGTCAGCGTCTTGCTGCAGCCTCCCTCAAATGCAGATCAGAGCTGGTTTCTGGGTTTACACACAAGGACACCCTGGTAGCAGATGGAACTACAGCCACCCTGGATCAGGTCACTCCCTCTGAGAGACAGTTGTTCTTCGCTGCTGCCCATGCCCATTTCCAGAATGGATGCCCTCTGGTGGCCATTGAGGTCATGAGAAAACTTCCTGATCAACCTCTCTTAGTGGAGGATAATTATGACAAAATGGACTACTTTGCAAATCGCAAGAGAAAATCACTTTCTGAAATTAACAGTTCTTTGGATACTCTACAAGATGCCAAGCTCATGTCTATAGATGAGACATGGGGTATAGACAAAGGGCCTAAACAGACAAATGGCCTTGTTGCCACTAAAAGTTCAGACAAAGCAGCTGATTTATTTAACTTTGGAACCCCATCATCAACAGGCAGCAGCAATCAAACAGGATCAGCATTCAACTGGGGTGCTCCAGTCAGTTCCGTGCGGTTTCAGGATCAAGAGGATGACCTTGACTTGGATCTGGGCTTGGATGACAGTGATGGTGATGAAGATGAGATTGAAAATGAATCAAAGCTTGAGGTAGATGACAAACCAGAGTCCAGTGAACCAGACAAAGATGATTCTGGGAAAGCAGATGTGAATGACATTAAGAAAAACCATCATGTTGACGTCATGGCTCAGCAGTACAAATTTATAGCTTGTCTGAAGGTAACTTTTTAAAATGATTTCAGGAAATTTGAAGTATAAATTATACATGTTTTCTTTTTTCAGGGTCACATGGGACATGCCTCTTCAGATGCCAAGAAACTGAGGTTTTCTTCTCTCCCCATCACTATCAATGCTATATCTTGTCATACATTGCAGCATGATAAAGAAATGTACTTAGACTTAAAGCTTTTTTATGCATGTAAGGTGTATCACTTTTATGGCTGTTGGTTAACAGATATGGGATTTTTGCTATGGAAACGTAATGTCTCAGACTTTAGACAATCACATAAGTGGAAAATTGACAGAAAAGGTTGATTTTGGTTTACCGTTATCACAGGATTGCAACGAGCAAAAAAAATATAAAAAATAAATATTTAAATTAGAAATCAAGTTATCCAGCATTGACTGTACTGATTAGACAGAAGAAGTCAGTAAATGGATGGGGCTGACCAAAAGCAAAAGGTATCTTTAAAAAGAATAGAGGAGGTTATAGCCTATATCCTTTACAAATGTAGGCTCACTTTGCGACATGATAGATCTCACTGCACCATTCAATTCTGAAACCTTATTAATTCTTATCTGGGCTGCCTCTCATGTTAGGAGTTCACAATGTTGATCATTCTTTTATCTTCACTTTTTTAACACCTGGGAGAGAGGAGGTTAAGAAAATTATGAAGAGACTCTTTGTTTTGAATGCATTGCCAGAGTTGGCAGCACAGTATCAGTATTCAAACTGAAACTTTGCGATGTATAGGAAGCAGATGTCCTTATTTCAAGACCATCGACATAGCATGTTATCTTATCCATTTTTATTCTCCTTCTGGGAAAAAACGCTACTAATATAAAAATTCACTTTCTTTTAACTAGCTTCCCTGATTTCTGTCTTTTTTTTTTCTCTTACTTTTTTTTTGCTCTTGTGAAAACAGCATTTTACAAGCTGGAATTTGTCATATAGAAAAGTAAATGTATTTAGAGCGTCATATCATGATTTTTCCCTTTATCAACACACACACAAAAAGGATTCACTTATTATTCTAAATCAAAATGCTTACATTTACTGATTGAATGTTGTTTACCTTTTTTTGATTCGTTGCAGGTTTTGATGGAAGAACTAGGTAATCTTGCAACTGGCTTTGAAGTGGATGGAGGACAGTTAAGGCATCAGCTGTATGTGTGGTTGGAAAAGGAAGTTGAAGTTCTCAAGCTGCTTTGCAATTACAGTACTGTGGATGAACCCTTAGTGTCTAAAGGTACAATTACAATAAAAGTAAAAATGAATTTGTAATACATAGCATTTATCTGTATGATATTTTATGATCCTGGCAGACAGAACATTTAGAACAAGACTTCAGTCAGCTGAAATACATTTTCTGGACAAGAACAGTGCTGCCTTCAATGGTAAGGTGCCTGTTTAAGGCAGATCAAGTGAGCTCAGAATCTTTCCCAAGAATACATCCATGTGGTCTGTGTTTATGAACCATATTGTGCAAACAGGATACAATCCCACCAAAATAGGTTCATGGTTGTGAACATTACTTGACTTGACACAGGTAGAGCTGTACTACCCACACAGCCGCTGAATCTAATTTTATTCCTTACTCCTTTTCATCTGCATTATATTTAGGAAAGCATCAGTCAAGTTGTTTCTTTCTTAATATATACTGATTCAATTTGACTGAGTATTATTGTCAGAACACATGTTTGGTTAAAACTACCTAGTTTATTGTTTCATGTTAGAGGATGGTAGATGGCAGAACATTTCTAATATTGTCCAAAATACTGAATTTCTGCATTTTACAGAGAGTGCAACGGTACTAATCATGACACTTGTAGCTAATGAATAGATGTCTGCTTCTATGAGACATTGACCTTTGATATCAACTACAAGATATGGAGTCGGAGGAAATTGGCCCCACTCGCTATGAGTTGCATATTTTATCGATGGTCATTTAGACAGGTTGAGGTGTCCTGTGCACCATAGTTTGGGATAGATGAGCCATCAGCTGCTCTTAAAGACTGTCCTCAAATTCATGCATGTCTGTCACACTATGTGGCTTGTGTGACAGAAACCTGGGCCCCCATGTCAACAAGGAATCATCAGCCTGTTTTACGGTCATAATGGAAAAAGATAATTTGCGAGGGCCTGCGCTCTGTAATCCTTTGTAGAAGAGGATGTGAGGGGGACTCTGACAGATTCTGGGAGTTAGGCCAGGAAGATATTTTAACAGGATAGAAGCGCATTCATGTTCTGGGAGTTAAAGTGCTTACAACAGAAACATAAGTGCCTGATATTTATCATTCTCTGTTAGTGACGTCAGCAATAATAAAGCAAGGTGGGCTGTTGCTGGGTCAAAAACAGCCAGCAAAGGAAAATATTTTGTATTTTCCTGTGTTATGCCAGGATTGACAAATCTTGCTCTTGCTTGTGAGAACCATGCCTGGGATGTACATGTCCAGAAGTTAGGTAGTTTTGACAGCTACAGCAGCATCAATAGTTTAAACCTTTATGCATAAAATGTAACCCCTAATGAATAGTAACACAATTATTTTTAAAAAGTAATTTACAAACTTATAAGGTCACCAGTGGAGAAAGGCAATCAAAGGCAGAGAAAGTAAGAACACAAAAGAGCAAACACAAGCACGGTGTTTCACTTCACGAGATTGACGTTTAATGAAGAATAAATACAGAGGACAGAGAGATGGTATGGGATATCTCACTCACAGCAAGATACTGCCAAGACTACACTGTGGTTGTGTATAGTATGTGTGTGTGTGTGTGTGTGTCTTTATTGTGTGCTTGTGCAGATGTACGCTTAAGCTACACACTGAACTGACTAAAGATAAAGAGCATTTGGCTTTTTGCTGCCTTCACGATATATTTGCAGGAAAAACTTATGGCTCATTTTGCTGTCAATAAAAAAGTATCATACACATTGAAGTGAACTACAGTTGTGCTACTAATTTTTCATCCTTGATTACACAATGATCAGGTCAAATTTTACAAATCTGAAAACAATTGGTCAATCTTTTAGTGATGAAATACCATTGTATTTGTCAAATAAACTGGATGCCAAATAGAGTCAGTGGCATGGTGTAAAAGGGATACTTTTTTTTCTCAATTTATGACATGCTCTGATTGTAACTTAATATTTTCCACCATAGGCCAGATACCTGAGAACCCTGCAGATGAAGGTAGCAACATTTCACAAGACTCCTTAAGACGGACACGAGCTGGGTCAACTCGTTCTGATCCTTTGGCTCATAAAGCATCTCTTCATGAGGCATTCATTGCAGACAAGCATGATCTACAAAGTAAAGTAGAAAGAATGGCAAGACGCAAAGCATGGCTGAAGAGTCATCAACATCTACTACGCACTCTAGCCTCATACTGCATCCTACAAGGGTCAGGAGGAGGTGGTCTGGCTTCTGTTCGTATGGAACTGCTGCTTTTATTACAGGTAATCTTTTGATCATTTAAGATTGGCACAGCAAGGAAATCTTTAGATTAAATAAGACCTGCATAGAAAATTCTACAATTGGAGAGAAAAGCAATAAAAAAAACTATAATTATATTTGCTTAATATTATTGCCCATCACCTAATCAAGGTGTAGGTTATAAGCAAAGTTTCTCCACCATCTCCATGTACTGTAAGGTTTTGGTTGGTTTTTTGTTCTTTTGTTTTGTTTGTTTGATTTTCTGAAAGATCCTTCAGGTTCATGCTGTCTCTCTCAAGGGTCTTTCTATATCTTCAAATAGTAATAATGATAATAGTATAGCCACTTATATAGAACACAGTCTCCTCAGAACATAAGGCTCTCGGTGTTTTACAATGTGTTCTAACAAACTACTCAAATCAAACATCTGATCATAGAAGGCTTAAAAAAGAAACGTTTTTAAAGATTTCTTAAAAACAGACCGTGTTTTGGATTTCCAATTGCTATTTGGATTGGTGTTCTAGACAGTTGATGCATAATGAGAAAATGACTGTGCTCCTGCCCGTGTACGATTTCAAAGGATGGCCAAAGGAGTGGGATCTCTGGAGGAGAGCAGATTTTGTCTCTGTGTAGCCCATAGTGTGTGCTTCCTATTGCAGCTTGGGTTTTGATTCCAGTACTGCAGGGGCAAAATTCCTGCCACTTCTTTCATCAGCTGTCGGACCTGAGGCTCAATTAAATAAAGAAAAGCATCAATTAAAAACTCTAGTAGAACCACTATGCAGAACCTATAAAGTAGTATATTTTTAAGGTGGCTCAAAGGTTGGATAAGCTTAAAGAAGATGGAGAATAATAACACAGTTTGTTTTGTTAACTAAATTTAAGTTGTATCACTTTTGCTAAAATAAGAAATAAAACTACAGTTATATCAATTATCAAGTCTGTACTTTATCTACCTAAAATATCCAGGTCTTCAATAGTAACACGACATTTACACATTTTATTGCGCTTCAAGTATACTTGACAAATTTGTAGTCAATTTATTCAAACAAAAATGTTTTTCAAGAAAATTCAGCAAAAACAATATCTAAGCACTAAATTTAGCCCAAAGCTCAAGAAGTGTTTCACACACAACATTGAAATTTGTTGGAGACACTGATTCAATAAG
>JAOWAZ010201018.1:0-12251 GCA_028565935.1 Goniobranchus fidelis
CTCTCTCTCTCTCTCTCTCTCTCTCTCTCTCTCTCTCTCTCTCTCTCTCTCTCTCTCGCTCTCTCTCTCTCACTCTCTCTCTCTCTCTCTCTCTCTCTCTCTCTCTCTCTCTCTCTCTCTCTCTCTCTCTCCTTGAATGTACGTGTATTCTTTCCAGGAGTGGCCACATTCCAAACACTGATGAAGAAATCGGGTACTGCTCTCGGGTAGTATTTCCTGGTATGGTTCTTAATTATTCAAACTTAAACATGGCTACGTGGTCAAAATATAAACTTCTACAATTTACTATTATTATCGCATCAACACTTGCTTGTTGAAAATTGAATCAAAGGACTTTTCTACCTGACATATGAAAGAAAACGCCTACCAGGAGTTACTTATTGATACATCTCCATGAGCATGTCTTTCAACCAGATTTTCCTTTCTTTTATTTTCTTTTTCTATGCACATAACAACCGTAATCATTACAACCCGCAGCATGCTAAACGGCTAGTGCGGATGACATGTTAACACGTTTCATAGCAGGTTCTGTGACAGCTTTTGCAACGGTTATTCCAACGGTTTTACATGCTTGGTTTGCACGTACATGTCAGGACAATCATTGAGGCAGGCAACAATATTAGCAGACCTCCCAAGTCTCTCCGGTTTGTGGGGATTCTCCCCCGTTTTGGGTCCTAACCCACTCTCCCCACGTTTCTCTCAAATATCCCCATTTTTACAAGTTTCATAGCTGGTTCGTTTACCAATTTAGTCCAGTTCTCCTCTAATATTTTGTCACTTTTTCTTTAGTTTGAGAACGTTTTTTTTAGCCTCCAAAAGACCTAATACTTTTTTTTCTTTATTTAAGACCTGGATTCTATGTATATATGTATAGAATTATCCTAACTGTTTACAATTCTCAACAGTTCAATACGTCTCAACTGTAAAGTTGAATTCTGTAGAAGCACCAGGCGTACTACTGTTCGAATATACTATTATGGTCATGTTTATCATTATAAAGGTTCAAATCTCCCCAGATTTTATCAGATATCCCCAGTTTTCATCTCAAATCTCCCCAGATTTTATCAGATATCCCCAGTTTTCATCTCAAATCTCCCCAGATTTTATCAGATATCCCAGTTTTCATCTCAAATCCCTCCAGATTTTATCAGATATCCCCAGTTTTCATCTCAAATCTCCCCAGATTTTATCAGATATCCCCAGTTGTCATCTCAAATCTCCCCACATCTGACAGTCAGGGGTTGGGAGGTCTGCTTTATTTGTATCCTTTTCTACCGGATCTCATTTTGCCAGATGGCAGTGACTGCTTTAGCAATGTTCATTTTGAGCTGGATTCTTTATCAGTTAAAAGTCAGGACTTCATCCGATCTATGTTTCTGAAAAGTCAAGACCATCAGTGTGTCTGCTTTTTCTCTTTGTAGTATTTATTGCTACCATCATGTTGGCTTTCCTGCAACAGAATTGCAATTCTCTATGGACCCATCGCCAGCCAGATGGTCTAGTGGTAGAGCTTCTGTCTTAGAACCATGAGGTTACAGGTTCTATCCTTGCCTGAGACTTACCTAAGACATTACAACTAGCATATAAGTAAATGTGTCACTTGGCACTCAGCATCATGAGAACATATCTAAGACTGGTTGGCCCAGTGTTTGTATGCTGTGAATGGTTGAGTCATTTGAGGTGTGCTATACTTATTGACTCATGTGGCAGCAAATAAACACCTCTAAATAGCACCATTACTGAGGTAGCCCACAATCTTGAAAAGTGACTGGAAACCAACAATATAATGAACTAAGGACCTATCATGTACTCAAATTAATATTTTGTGATAACCTTAACAACCGTTTCTCCCCTGAAAAACTTCAAATCGGCAGGCCTCTTTCCCTTGATTTGATTCACTTGTGTGATATATTTTTAGTTCTGTTTTATCAACTTTACATGCTGTTAAAGGATGCCATTGGCTATTTAATAATTATTGTTGTGAAAAGGTGAGAAAACATCTCTTAATCTGTTCAATGTAAAAAATATGAATTTTGCATTTCAACCGTGCCAAAAGCAAATTTGCCCCACAATGGCAGACAGACGTATCTGACATATACCAGTTTTCTATTTTGCTTTCATAAATTTACTGCTATCAACTGTATCCATCTGGTACAAACAAAAGTATGTGGTTAAACACAACTAAATTTGATTCATCATCATTCTGACTAAAAGTAAAATCTTTTGGTAACTTTAACCCTGTCAGACCTGATTCCCTGCCCAAATATGTCCCTATAACCTGGCCTCCTGAGCAAAAATTGCTAAAACGCATAGGTATGGCATGAAATGGACAGTGCATACAAACTTAAATATTGTTCATGGGGGGAGACATTTCGTCCGTGTCGTTCTATAAACATATCTCTACAAAATTTCGGATTTTCGGTTGTTGTTTTTTTAAATTAAGCTATGTCAGAAGCCACACCCCTCATTTGTGTCAGAAATGAAATTGGTTGACAGAAATGTGCGAATGTCATTCGTGCTCTAAACGTATAAAGATATTCGGTTTCATTTTGCCGCTCTAAACATATAACTACAAATTACATGATTCCCATCCATGTTCAGCTGATGCTGATAAATCTATAGGAATAGGCCTACTTTCCTGCCGGGATCTCATCTACAGCATTGGATGGACATGAAAAGATCAAAGTCATCCCCACAGATCTTCAATGTGTCCTGCTATCTCCCTGCTTTCAAGCGTCTGCACTGTATTATCAAACAAAATTAACTGTGCAAAACTTTGTAGTGTATGATTTAGCAAAGAAAAAAAAACTGATTGTTTTGTCTAGAGTGAGATTGAAGGGGGCTCCAGTGGACAGGAATTTCCCACCTGTATGTACAGGTATTTAGAAAATGATCTCAGCCATGACACATTCATTGTATTTTTAATTTCAGATGGCTGTACTTATCAAAATAGAAACTGTGTAATGAGTACTGCACTTCGCCATTTTGCATGAAAGTAGGCCTACAAGAAGACAGTGATACCAAAATATCTGGAATAGGGTCACATCCAATTTGAGATTGATAGCTGTCACTCAAAGATCGAAGCTAGACTGAAAAAGAGGACCATACACGTTCCATTTGATTAGATCAGAGCGCCAGACAAAACTCCATACGAAGTTAAATATTTAGACCACACCCTTTTCATAGATTTTGCCATATTTTGGAACCTGCTATCAATAAGACCCTGACGCTCATCAGGCGATCCAACAGTCACCTTCTTCAGGGCATTGATGTATGTACCTGATGGCAGTAATGTAAAGTTAGTCCCGTACACATGACTGAGTATTGGGGAATTAGGATAGAGCCCTAATTATACTAGCATACAGCATATTGTGGTATTTTGCCATTGCTTTCGACACCGACTTTACTTCCACCAAGTCTAGAAAGCCTAGCTACGCATTTACACTGCTGGGTGAACAGGGGGCCCGAAAAAAATCCACTGCCTGGCTGGGTTCAAACTCGGGCCACCTTGCATGGCAGTCAGCTGCTCTACCAATTGAGCTAACTGATGGCAGCATCTAGTATAAGTGAAATGATAGTATTAGTAAAAGTTCTCACAAAGTTGATAGAAGATGTACTGTGACCTACCAACAATAAAAAAACCTACAAACAAAAAACAACAACAACAACCAGAACAAAAACTCCGATAGTTATGAATTAACCACATAGATCTAGCCAAAAGCATTACCAAAGAGAAACGATTAAGTTATACGAATATCGCCCACAAAACTCAACACATTAATTGAGCGATAAGTGTATAAGTTTTGCCTACAAAAGCTATACATTTATCTGTGACAAAAATGAACACATTAATCGGGTGAGAATTGTATAAGTTTTGCCTAATGGTGTTATATGTTTATCTCCGACAATGTGTACGTTCCATATATGTATAACTAACATTACTACATATATAGGTTCGTTTTGCAGAACGCGTGAATCGCAGTACTTGACCATGAGCATCGTATGACATTAATCAAATGTTAAGTTTTGATAGTCATTAGGCAATAAAACAGTATTTCTTCTATCCTTCAAAATTTGCTATTTTGCACTTACCTTTATGGAATACCACCGTCGATTTGTAAGAGACCTGGGTTGCTCTAAATACAGAGTAAAAAGCTGATTGGTCCATTATTTTTAGATGATACTGTAATTCTCTTCTGCCCTGGTCAACCAGGAATCCGGCTATATAGAGTGTTAATGATGGGGTTATGGCAAGGGAAGAATACGCTTAAAAATGTGCCCCTAAGGTTTCAATCATTTAGAAGATTATTCAAACACTGAGAAATGAACAAATCATAAACCTACAGATCCTAGCATTTTCTCCTTAAGTTGTTGAATCGTCATCTTAAGTCTGCCTTCCATGTTTCTCACATCCGTCTCCGTTTGCTCATCACTGACACCTTCGTCTTCAAATTGAACATAGCACTGGCCCTCAAGTTCAGGTTCTGGTTCCCCAAAGAGAGCCTCAAAATCGTGGATGCCAAGCACAGGCATTTTAATATAGTGTTCATAGTTTACTGGTGCTGAGAGTACTCTGTGGCAAATCAGAACAAGGAATGACATTTAAAGACATGTATTGTATATTTCATAGAATCATAAGAGATCTCTCTTATTTAAATTATAAACCTTATATTAATAGGTAAAATATCTCAAAAGTATGTCTGTTATTTCATAAATAATGATCTCTCTTATTTTAATTATAAACCTTATATTAATAGGTGAAATATCTCAAAAGTATGTCTGTTATTTCATAAATAATTACTTGAAAGAGAAAGAAGTGAATTCTGTAAATCACCATTTTCAACATCCCCTGGATATGACTTTCCTGTCTTTTCTACTAAAGTATGACTTTGAGGTTACAAAGGTACAAGACTTGTCAAGCCATTAGGCAGTCTACAACTAAAGTCTTTGGTGGCTCTTAGTTCCTAGAATATAAGGTACACTTTAATCTTACAATTTCTCGAACTGTATTAAGGATACAATAACACAATTACTTTTACAAGATTAACATATAAATAACCAACAAATTATTTTCTTATATCTCACCAAAGTAATTTAGTTTGAAGCTTGGTTACAAAATCAAAATCACTCAAGCTCATGACCATAAAAGTGACACGTAGACCACCATAATCAAACACTAATACTAAATAAAAATCATTTTTAACAATTAACTCTTACCTAGCTCCCCTAATGAAAGCTTCTTCAGTAGATGATGCTGGCGGTTTGCTCTTATATGAAGACTTGAATGAGGATTTACTTTTTGAACCTGTAAAAATCCATCCATTTTAAGGAATTTCATTTTACTGAGATAATATTTTTTAGACACATTGAATGGTTGGGTTTTTTGTTGTTTTGTTGTTGTTTTTTTGTTTTGTAGTTGTTTTTTTATTTTGTTCTAATCAATCTTTGATACTTTTTCAATACAATACAAAAATACTGTTAATTCAAAGCATCAAACAAAAACATATGATTCTGATTTACCTCTTTCTATTAGCCTTTTCCTTTCTTCCATCATGTGGGGAGGACCATCTTCATACTTTTGATTTCTTGATAAATTATAATAAAAATCATTTATAAGGGTTCCATGACAGCAGAAGAACTTTTTGAGCAAGAATGCTCACTTAAATTGAAATGTGTTCTGTATGAGAAAATAACCAAGACCAAACAACTTAATCTTTTCAGGTTGTGACACAATAATTTGCTGAAATTAATGACATTGTGTCCATATCTGTATCTGTATCCAAAATGAAGCTATACCCTAAAGTTTGGGTTTATACGCAATGGGTGTGAGAGAGGAAGACCAGATTCCAATGGAGATAATCTTTTTCAACTGAAATTTTAAACTATAGTTTCATCCAAATGATTGCAATCTATGGCAGTCTGCACAAAGAATGAATTTCAGTATGGCCAGTTTTTAATCGTGGAACTTTATATTTAGCATTGACTCTATTATATCTGATGTTTGATGTCATGCAGTTTAAAGTTATTGAAAATGAATCTACTACTATTTTTTAAAGAATTTTTTCAAGTTAGTCTGTGTCAAAATGACAGAAAGATATCCATGACATCTGCCACTTCAACTTCTATACAGCAAGATATGTACGTTTTTATTTACTTTTTTCTCGTGATCTGAGGAAAACGTTTCTTAATTATAAGAGGAAAAACACAGGGGAGAGAAAATTCCTGAGACCCTAATGAGTCAACTTACCAACACTTTTTCCCATGTCAGGTATGACTTCAACTTTATTTGAGATTCTGTGGAATGTGAGAACAAAAGCAAAGATGGAATGTGTAAGAAAAGGAATTTAAATTTCTAGTAATCAGAGGAGGGAGGAGGACACATAAATATGCAGGTATAATAACATTAGAAAAATGTGGTATGAGCTCAAAACTTTTAAAATACGACAGAAAATTATTATTTTACCAATTTTTAATTCAACATATGGAATCCAGAAATACAAAACGTACAAAAATAAGGAAAACAGTTTTTAAACTGACAAGGAATAAGTGTGGTCCTTTTACAAGATTCAGGTTTACAATCCATATAAGTAAACAGTTTCATTTTTCAGATATATTTACACACCTTGCTTTTTGCCTTGATGTTTCATTGGTCTTGCCACTAGAAGGCAATGTTGCCTTTACACCTGTTTGCACTCCAAGGGGTGGGATCTCAGATGGTTTCTCTGGGAATTCTGCAAATTGAACAGTTGATGCAGCACCAAAATGCCTTGATGTAAGTGCACTTAGAGCTTTTGTGGTAGAATTCTCAGAAGTCCTTGTTGTGGCAGAATCAATGGAAGAAGGGAGCCCGTAACTTTGGTTATCTGCAATAAAAAGACTCCAGTGAGGTTTTTTGATCATAAGGAAGTCTTCTTACTTTAACGACAGAGCCAGACATTATATTTTCAGTCAATAAAATAGGGACAGTTGATGAGTGGGTCATGCCGATGCAGCCAAAAAAGGCACTGTACTTAGCTTCATACATAAGTTCCTCAATCGAACAAGAAAAACCCCCCACAAAAGTTTGTTTTTATGCATTTCTTTCAATATACAGTACGAACTTTGCACAGTCAATGTTTCTCTCTGAAGTTCAAATGTCAAATGTTAAATGCTGGATTGTTTTTCTATGAATTTCACCAGTAGTTTTCTCATGAAAAGTTAGAGTAAATTTCCTGATTCATGTTTGATTAAATGTTTCTTAAATCTATTTCTTACAAAAATCAAAGCATTACCAAAAATTATTTGAGCTGGAAGAGACAAAGCTCTGCTGCCAGGCCTCTGATATTTGTACAATGCACTGTAGTTGAGTTCCCCCCAGATGTCATCATAATCATATATATCATGGCCACTGTTTTCACCACTTATGCTGAAACCAATAAAATAGAATATCTGGTCAGAATCATAAGGCCTCAATTGCTACTGACATTTTAAAAATTAAAAAGACTTTGATCTCAATTGTTTTCTACCACTGCTCACTGTTATGTGAAGTTTGTTTCATCGGTAATATTTTATAGAGTGATAATTGATCTTTATAGAAAATTATGCTTAAAGAAAGTGTATACTTTCCAAAGAAAAGTTAAGCCTTCTCTTGGATTAGTTACCTTAAACTAGAAATATAACTCTCAGTTGCTCTGCTGTAACCTCTTATATTGCGACTGCTGCCTCTGCTTGCTGACTGCCTCTCAATTTCTAAAGGCCTCAGCAATAATTTAACAAGTTTCAGTTCCCGAAATAAATGAGTTCTGCAAAAATAAGACACAAATTCAATTTTTACTCATAGAAAAACTGAACTTGTCTTGTCGTTTTTTGTTGTTTTTTTACTTGTAAATAATAAGGCATTTTTAAGTCATAGATCTACCATCAAAGAAGTATCAAGCTGGAAAGGGGGGTGGACTGAAAAAATAGAGAAAGAGGTACAAAAATTTACAAATTGATAAGCAACTTTCCACAGAGATGGGTGATTTAAAAAGCCATATATACCCATTCAACATTTTATAATAATTTTGAGATTACTACTGCACTAAAGAAAGTCCTCTTATTTGAGAAACAAAAACAAACAAAAAAGAATCTGATACTGCATTAAACAAAGCTAAGAGTATTTAATGACAATTAATACTTTAGTAATATTAAACAAAACAAAGAATTTGAGGGAAATTATCAACTGACATATCACCTAAGAAAGAGGGGAAGTCTTTCCTCTCTTGCCCATTCCAACATTTTTTCTCTCTCAGCATCTGTAGGGCCATAGTGTATAGATGGACTGATGGTAGGGAGAGAACCTAGAACTTCAGGGTGAAGACCTTCAACTTCATCAAAGGCACCAGTCAGCCGATTGTAAACAAGCGCTTGAGGAAATACCTAGTGATATGCCAAAATCAATCATTTCAAGTGGAGAAAATAGGAGTAAATATAATCAGCAATAAAAGTCAAAATGAAACCTGGCTGAATAATATAATAAGTTCTCTTCAATAACATTCATGAAGTCATGAAGTACAATGGCACATTAAATCAATGTGTATGAGAACACAACACATTAAGAAACAGAAATTTCCCTGTGAAAAACTTGGTGGTGGAACCTGATGATTAAATAGTTCAAAGTGTGAGAAAATACAATAAAGACTCGTCAAATCTGTCAAGTAACTTGTGTTGAGTACAAGGAACAATTGTATGTAAATAATGGAGGAACCTAAATGAAAGGAGCTTTGATTTATGAATCTTACTATCTAATATCAAAAGGATGTATACATAATTAATTGTGTTAATGTTAAAAATTTATCATTTCTTATTAAGTTGAATATAAAATAACAAAATGGCATCTTGTCTGAACACTTTGCAATGCTTAAGGTGTTTTTATGTTGTTGGAAATAATAAGTTAATCAGGCTTTCCTTTTGCTCTAATTTATTTTGTTTCTTTTTGTTATGTGTTTATATGGGAGTTACAAATATTGTAGGCAGTTGTGTAGTCATGAAGGTAGGGCATTCACTCACTGAGCCATAGTCCCAGGTACCTGGCCAGGTTGTGCAGCTTTGAATGTAACTGTAACTTTTTTTTTATCCTATTCTTCTGCTTAATTATATGTAAGGTAAAGTTTGAGTATCCGGTCTCATTGGAGACAAGATACTAAGCTTTGGTTGCCACCACATGAACAAGTTGTGCATGTAAAAGAAGCACTGGATGTTGAAAAAGATAGAAAGAATGATTGAAAAGCTGTTGTTCAGGAAAAGGTAATTCCTCCTATTATTTCCCTACTTCCACCTTTCTTTTCAAAACTCTATGGACAAAAGTTTAGTACTGTAGCATCAGGAAGGGGACATCTGACATAAATACCACCTAAACATTAGGCAGAGCCTATCAAACTGGCATGAACTGACATAAAGACATTCAATACAGGGGTTTCATCTTAAGTGACCTTATCATATTTGATGGAACACATGGCTATGGAACTGAGGTGGTCCTGAAAAATGTGATTTATAGATGAATTTTCTCAATATATCAAATTTACTCACCGGTAAGGCCAGGAAGCAGTTGAAATAATCCAAGAAGTGGTCATCATAAGCCAACAGATCTTCCAAATTCTCCCCAGTAATTTCCAAGGCTGGGAAAATATTTCAAATGATAAAAGTAATCAAAATAATTTTACAATAAAGTGGTTTGAATAATAAAATAATTTCATAGCTTCATTTATTCCCATCTGAATTTCCATTCAATGCTAAATGTGTGGATATGAGGAGAGTAAAAGTGGTAAGCTATCTATGCTATGTAATCCATAAAGACAATTTGCGATCCAATGGTAAGCCTCAAACTCACAAATAAAATGTAGTCTAAGCCACTTCTAATTAGACTAAGAATTTTTTTAGGAATGCAAAGAACAAAATTCAATGTTCTGCACAACACAAGGCGATTTATAATATAGACAAGAAAAGGTGAAGAAATTAAATAAAAACAGAAAAACAGAACAAGAACAAGAACTCAGAAATAAAACAAAAAGTGATAAGTACGGAAAAGCAAAAGATTGAGAGATTGGTTTCACTTTGCATTCTTACATTCTAGTTCATATCATGAAATACGGTATAAAAAGAAGATGAGAAAGGAACAAAGAAAGGCATTTACCCAAATATACACCCTTTTCATTCCTAATCTTCTTTTCAGAAAGAGAATTTGATCATCATGTTTTTTTCTTCTTTTTTTTTTTTTTTACACTGTAAACTATCTCACTGTGGACATACAAGTTGTCTGCACAGCATGTCAAGGTTATTTTATTATTTCCATCAGATTTATCGGGCCTAGCGTAGATTAAGGGGGTTGAGAGCAGGCTTTGGAAAAGGGTGAGGAGGGGGTGGAGGAGGAGTTGGCCTAGATGATGTCATCAACGATGGTTTCAGCTAAGGTTTCAGAGTCTGTTCCTTTTTTTTAAGAGACCATGGTTCACTCCTAAATTTTATTGACGTATAAAAACAATATGGACCACGATATTGATGACGCATGCGCACTAGTAATGCGATACTGGCAACAAATTGAAAGGCCCGTCTGGAGGTAATGGTGACGATGTTGAAAACGACGATGAAATTATGGGGTAATACTTTTAAACATGTCGCGCAAAAAAGCTCATGTGGATTAAACACTTGTAGTAAAAAGGCACATAACTAAATTGCTAGAATAAATTGCCGTTGAACAATTTGTAACACCTATCTAGTCTACTCTCAATTGAAATAACACTGTTACAACCAATAACTGAAACTCACAAGAACAGTAAATATTCGGGTCAAATTGATCAGAACAGGATGAGTACATTTCCGAGATTTTCAATTCGTCTGGTATGAGACAACGTGTAGGCTAAAAGGATCTTTAAGCTAGCCAAGGCTAGATTCGAATTTTCTAAAGTTCACATTCTAGCTTATGATTTCAACTGAAACGAACTTCAAAACCGGAACCCAAAGGAGGAGCAATCAAGCTCGACTTTTCAAAAAGTCATCCCACAGCTGTGACTAGCGGGGAACAGTCCCCTTGTCCGTTTAAAACCCAGCAGTCTTACTAGTCTAATTTCCAGACTGTATTTACTGTGGCTCTCATTTATTTCCCCAGGCAGGCAAACCTGACAAGATTGGCCAACAATTGAAAAGTGGCTATTGATTAAGCCACGAACGATTTAGAATCCATAAGGGCACTGAGTGATTTAAAAAGAGGTCAAAGAAAACGGTGATGAAAAGCAAGCAAGATTGTGTGAGCTTATGTGTGTTTGGGAGAGGGAGAGCGGTAACTTTATGTGTTATGGGGATCAGGAGTTAATGAAACCTTTTTTTTTTTTTTTTTTTTTTTAAAAATTAAAAAATCACGGAAAGTCGCAGATCAACCCAAATATCGCGGCTGTGACAAATGCAGATGCTAGATAAAAGGTTTAGGGTTATTAGTTACAAAGTAAAACAGGTCAAAACATAACATTTCAGACAAATGCCCTTTATCAAATACAAAGACAATATATGTAAATATGAAAATGAAATGCAATAAGACAAATATAAAATCTTGAATTGGCTTTTATCTTGTATGTTGGATAAATGCGAAATTGTTATCATTCAGAAAAAGTTGTGTTCAGTGGTAGAGTATCTAGACTATGAGGTTTACTAGGACTCAGTTTTTAGACCAATTCTGTTTAGCATGTAGGCATAACCTCTTGAAAATATGATAAAGTCATTTAATATTGATCATTTTTACGCCTTTTTTACACAGCTTTTTACCCTCTGTTATGTGCCATGGATGAAAATGAAGTGATTAAAAAACCTAAAAATTGTGTAATGAGAATAAAGAATTGGATATCTCACAATAAGGTTCAGCTAAATCATGACAAGATTGAGAATAATAAGATCAATTAAAAGCACTGTTCTAATGAATTACCTGCCACTAAATTAAAAATCAATGAAATAGAACTTGAAATCAAGGATACATACGTTGGAAGTCTTGGTGCTTACTTTGTGATTCACCTGATTCTCTTTATGGTTTTGCAGGAGGTCTGTCATTCCAGATTTCAAATCAAATACAGCACAAAAAAGATGTGGTTTCTAGCAACCATGGTAAGATTTTGCTACATTTTGATATCAATTGTTAAGGGAAAACAATGATTGAATTGAATTGAATTGAAAACATCTTTATTGTCCGTAAAAAGGCACATTGTATAGTTTTCCCATAAAATGCTTTACTTATGAGTTATAACGACATC
>JAOWAZ010202128.1:0-12251 GCA_028565935.1 Goniobranchus fidelis
TCTCTCTCTCTCTCTCTCTCTCTCTCTCTCTCTCTCTCTCTCTCTCTCTCTCTCTCTCTCTCTCTCTTTCCTCTCTCCATTCCCGTGCGTGGGCGCACTGCATATTTAATTTGTCACTCCGTCAATTCATATTTAGCAATTGGAATGAAGACTGGACTGATTTTACGATAAACTATAAATGTTTTATATCTTCATTGTAAGTTTATGATGACAATTTTATCCCCTCATTAAACCCACACCTGGTCGTCGCTGAGTCACTGACATCAATTTGAACATTTGTGTATTATATATTATGATATATACTACTCTGTCATTTCTGATCTGTCTTGACTTTTTTGAATATTAATCTTTTGAAGTCTGTTTTAGCACATAATATTTGGTTTATTTAGGACTCTCATAAATAATCAAACGCAATAACTAGAAAAATTACAGAAGAAGGCCATATGATGTGTACGTAATGATTGAATATATGTTATATCAAATATACATGCACAGGAGCTGTGTAAACTTGTGTTTTATCTTTGTGGGAGTTAAAGTCGTGGCATCTGAGATTAAACGTCTTGTCTATTCCATAAACGCTTAATTATTTATTATTTTAACTCTCACATCAAAACATTGTCCATTTATGACGTTTATTGGATCATTAACTCTTGAAGCCAAAAAACAAGAACAAACAACCTCTCTCCCCCCAAGACAAAAAATAATCGCAACAAAAACAAAAACAACAAATGTTTCAGTATAACACCCCAAAGTGTACCAAGTTACATAGTTACATTGATCGACAAAATGTGATGAACCAAAGATGTCACCTAAACCTATCAGTTGATGTTTGATACACCAAGTATGACGTGAAATAAAATTGTGCAATGAAGAATATGAAAAGTCAGTGAACATATTATAATCTGTTATAAATTAAGCTAACCCCATGAAGTACACAGGATACTTGGGTATAACCACACTACATAGAAACATGAAATTTGGCAAAAAGCTGGGGGGAAAATCTGAATTTTCATGTGGGACCATTATTTTTATGATGAAAACAGTATTTTGTTTGCAAAACTAACCAGGGATTAGACCCATGTGTTTCTGGGTCACATCCCAATGGGCATAGGCTTAGGCCTACTCTTCAGTAAAGTAAAGTTAGTCCAGTAGGTACCCATGACTGAGTATAAGGGAATGAAGGGTAGAGCCCTAATTATACTAGGCATACGGCATAATGTGGCAGTTTTCCGTTGCTTTCCACACCGACTTTACTTCGTCAAATCTAGAAAGACCTAGCTACCCATTTATACTGCTGGGTGAACAGGGCCCCCAAAAAATCCACTGCCCGGCTTGGGTCGAACTCAGGACCTTTGCATGGCGGTCAGCCACTCTTCCAAAATGATGTGAAAAATATGACAGAAGTAAACAATATGGACAGCTTTAGTTTAGACTAGGTAATAAAACAACAACAAACAAGCAAACAAAAACAACAAAAAGAATCGCATACAGAGTTTGTGGAAATGAGTTAGTTAAAGCTTTAAAATGGGGATGGAGACTTCTTGTATTTAAAAATTGATATTTTATTTTGTAAGAAATCAGATTTCTTTTAATATATCACAAACCACTTGAAAGCTTTTGAAAGGAAAGCATAGTGAAACCCAGAGCCATGTGTGACCTCTTTAGTTTCCTAATGTCCTATCAATCAATATCTTTTCTTTTGAAAGAAATTGTCATTTAATTGGTTAAAAATGCTGAATTTATTTTGTGGTTTTTTATTCAATAGATATAGACGAGTGTGAAGGAAATGACCCATGTGAATCTCATGGTAACTGCACAAACAAAGATGGTGGTTACAATTGCACCTGCTTCAGTGGCTATGAAGGAAATGGTACAAGTTGTAAAGGTAGGAACTTTCTTTTTGTGTTCCAAGTTAGATTGCATTGTAAGTTTTTAAAAGTCTTTAAAATTCCACCTAAGAGTGCCATTTTGACTGGATGACATTCTTGCATGTGTTAGTGTTGCTGTGGGGTCAGGGCATTGGACTTGTAACCACAAGTCTTCGAGTTCGAGGTCAGGCCATGCCTTGGCACTGTTTAGTTCATGGGAAAATCTATTTACATACATTACTTCACCCCATCCAGGTGATATTGAGTACCTGAACATAGGCAGATGAGGATCTTGTCAGTATGCAAGAGCAAGTATGCTTGTAAAATGGTTGCATCTCTGTATACTCCACATGGAGTTGAGAAGGTATCTGGTTGGAAAAGGCCTGTTGAGGAACACTTGTAAAGCTCTTTGAGCACATTTCATGGATTGAGCGTTAATATAAAAGTTCAGAATACAGCATTTTTGATAAGGAGATATTATACATATTTATTGGAGAATGCTATAATCAAATGGTATGATATATGCTATGGTGGCTGAAAGCCCTGCATTGGATTTAATGCTATCATTACACCCATTTATCCTACAATTGGTAAGATTAAACTGTCTAGGTGATAAATTTGGAGGTCACAAATGTAAGATAACCCTTGACAACCAAAGATTAAAGAAGAGTGGGCTGACAAACTGCTGTCCAGACAAGTCCTACCATTCCTGTTTTTCATATCTTCTCTTACAATTCAATTCTGCAAACCCAAGCCTTGGCTGTTTCAGGATGGATATCTGGTGTAACACCCTTGCAGTAAACCTTTGCAGCAACTATAAAATTGTGGGTTATGCGCCTTTCCCCCCACCCCTCTCCCATTTTCCTTTAAAAAAAAAAAAGTTGGGATGAGCTGAAAGAAGATAAAGAAATTGTTATGCATAATGCAGTCGTTTTCATGGTTATGAGTGTAATGTTTTATCACATTTCTATGTCTTGAACAGATCCAAGCTGTTTATAAGGAACATACAAAATACAGTTCTAAAGAAAGGCTTGCTAGGATATTAAAGAAAAGTTGGAGATATTTGACAACACTGCTTTATAAAAGATTTTAAACACTCACTTAGAATTTTTTATGTATAATGCTGTGAAATTTTTACTATTATTCTTCAACAGATTTTAATAGAAACTAAAAGTAGTGATTCAATAATTAAAAAGTTCTGTCATATTGTTATTTATTTCAGATACAGATGAATGCTTAAGAAATGATACGTGCGATGCAAATGCACAGTGTACAAACACAGACGGTGATTTCAATTGTACCTGTAATGATGGTTTTCAGGGCAATGGGACTACTTGCACAGGTAAGCTTTGTATTTTAATACTTGCGCATTGTGTCTTTTTGTAGATTTTGTAGAGCTCAAGTCATTTGAAGCACGGAATTGGGGTTGGAGACTTTATTTATTTACAGTTATTCTCTTTAGCTTGTATGGAAAGTTGATGTTATATTTTTCGTCCATTTCTTAAAATTGTCCTTTTGGACGAGCGAGTAGGTGATGATGTTATTGGAATCTTCTGAGTGGCAGATTTATACTTGAAACCAACCCCTTTTTTTATACAATAATAATGCCACAATTAATTGAGCAGATCACTGAGAATCACTCCTTCTTGTATAAGACGACAAATACATTTAGTTCACTAATGTTTTAGTGACCAATTGCTCTTTTCTGTAAGATGCTTTTTCAATTGGTTAGAAATGCTGAATTTATTTTGTGTTTTTTCATTTAATAGATATAGACGAGTGTGAGGGAAATGACCCATGTGAATCTCATGGTAACTGCACAAACAAGGATGGTGGTTATCTTTGCACCTGCTTCAGTGGCTATGATGGAAATGGTACAAGTTGTAAAGGTAGGAACTTTCTTTTTGTGTCTCAAATTAGGTTGAATAATGATGTTTTTTAAAGTCTTTCTCCTACATGACCTGTTATTGTTTAGAGAGGTGTAACTTTGGCATGCAGATGGTCTGTCTAACATTATTTGCTGTTCCTTCCATTTTGCCTTTACCCGTGGGTGCTTCATATTGTATAGATAAATAGAATATGTGGGCGTCAGTGGCTAAGTGGTGATCACATCTTGGCACAAGTTGAGAGTCAAGAGACTTTCTTCATGGTCAGCACATGATGCTTTCTTTATGGTCAGTACAGGATGTTTGACCGCATGGGTTCAAGCCTCACTACTAGAGTGCGGTCAGGTTCATAAATGCTATTCATTGGCATTGTGTCCTTGGGTAAGACACTTTACTTCATGTATCTCACTCAACTCAGGTGTGAATCAGTATCTGGCCGTCAAGACAGCCCTGTCTTTGCCTGAAAAAAAAATGTATTCGTGCCTAATAAGCTGCAAGTCTTTTTCTTTATGTTCTGTGTTGCTGTTGGTCAGTAGAGTAAAATGTCTTTCAAACGTACCGTGAGCATGGCTATGCAGCGGAACGTACGTTATACAAATAATCTTGACTCCTTTTTAAAAAATCTTTTAAAATGTATCTTCTTGAGTAGAGTTCATCAAATGATGGATAACAACATTGTGTAATATTTGATGCTTTTTACATTATCTTGTTCAATTTCCCTTTATCTTGCAAAGTGATGTTTCTTCCCCAAACTATTATCCTAATAATCACAAAGCAAAGCTTATCAACAGCGTTTTCTTACCAACCTTCACCTATCAGTGCCAAACCTGGCCCTTGACCCAAACTTTAAAGAGAATTATTACCACATATGAAATGAAGTGCTTCAGGAAGGCAGAAAATAAAGCCAGATTGGATCAAATTAGAAATGAAGAAATAGGAGCTATGGTTTGGATAACACCAACCATTCATTTCTCAGAAAAACAGTGGTTAAATAGTTTGGTCATGTATCAGGATACCAGTGAACCAACCATCCTTGAGGCTTTATAACAGCCAGTATCATGGGTGCAATGTGAGAGGAAGACTTACACAGAGATGGAGCGACATCAAGGCCAAAATACACAAGGCTCACAATTTGACATTAACAGAAGCTGCCTATCTTTGCTGTCAAAAGAAAGTTACATCTTCTTTTCACACCTGACAACATAATCAGAAGGGTAATGTAAAGTACTGGTATGCAAAAGAACATTCATTTCACCAGAAATGATGATGACAGTGCAGAGTAGTTGTTGCCTGAAATTCTCCGTTGTTCTTTTGGTACTATTCATTAAATTTCATGACAACGGTGGTCACTATTCCTTGCATTTATCAAACAGCAATGTGATATTTACTAAATTACTGACATAAGTTATGCTTATTTCTTATTTGTTATCTTTCAGATGTCAATGAGTGCCTTCAAGAACATATCTGCAGTAATTATGCAAATTGCACAAACTTTGAAGGTTTCGTCCACTCATCACTATTTTTTAAGTCTTTTTCAGAGAATTTTGAAGAGTGTTACCCAAGAACAATATTCTGTCCTCATTATTTTGCAGGCTTTTGTGGATGTTGTGCAGCACTCAAGCCAAGATATAAGCGCCTTGTGGATAACATTTTTCCTGCTAATCCTCAGGTAACTTTTTGTTGCCTCCATATATTGATCGATAACATAGATAAGAGATTTTTCTTATTTCAAGGAATTGAATTGTTGATATATTGATTTTGAATTCAGTTTAAGACCTAGTTGGCTCTAAAAAGGTTTTTCTGACAGGGCACATCATGAATGAATTACTTATTGGATGAAATTAAAATGTTTGTAATATTGTGCTTAGGATTGTTGTGGATAGAATAAACAGTCCTTTTCCTTTACTGATTTTTGTAATCCTCACAGTGGACTTGCAAATAAAGGTCAGAATACAAGAACTGTAGATGACGCCTAGCAAGGAGAAATTAAAGAATTGTATTGACATTCGAAAATATTCTCAACTTACAATTATTTTTAAACTTAATCTGTGTGCAATGTGGTTGTGGAATCAAGGTGCTTGGCTTGCATCTGTCAGTCCTTGGAAAAGGCTGATCTTGTCTGTATGTTAGAGCATTTAGCCTGTAAAATGGCTGCATCACCATAAGCAGAGGAGGATCTTGATCTTGTCTGTAGGCTAGAGCATTTTGCCTATAAAATGGCCTGCATCGCTGTATACTTCGCATGGATTTTAGAGGGTGTTTATTTGGAAAAAGGCCTGTCAGGGAACCTTGCACAGCTCTGAGTGCATAGTGGATTTAGCACCATATAAAAGCTTTTATTTTTAACTTACTGCATTGTACATATGTATACTCACTTCCACTTGCAGGATGGGCTGGTTAAAAGCAATATGGAGAAGCTCACATTTTACGCTCTTTCTTCAAGGCCTGAGAAATTGGATCGCATTGGCCAGTACCTTGAAAGGAAGCTGACAACTGACATCAATCGTCACCGATCTGAGTGAGTTAAAAATTATCCGTTCAGTTTATGCCTGTCTTGACATAAAAAATCTTTTCTTTTTTTTTTTTAAAGATATCAATCAGAATCGGAATTTTACTGTCTCATAAGAGAAATTTGGTTCTTGATAATGGTGCTAATGAAGTAGAATGGAAGTGAAAAGATTAAAACATCACAAGGCTTTGCTCCTTGGAGTAACTGTTGGCTTTAGGGCATGTAGAACAGAAATATTAAATTTGGCTTTGCATTTGGGCTAATTACATCAGCAGCTTGGCCCAAGTGATTTTCATATGTACAAGTTTATATTATTTTATTTGTTCGTTTTGATTTTTTTTTTTTTTTTTTACATTCCATGCACTGATTTTCTTTCTTTTTAATTGCCCTTCGAGGATAAATAAAGTGAATTGAATTGAATTGAATTGAATTGAATAATTATAAACTAATAAGCATTACATGAGAGGTCATAAGGGCAACAGGAAAACCGTTATATACTGCACATTGGCTTAATCTATTCTGTGATTATTGAAGGTGTGTAGAAACAACAACATATTTTTTTGAGTTTCTTCTCTCGTCTGTCTTCTCTGTCAGGCTCTCTTTTTTGTCCTCAGAGGGGAAAGTTTTGCTAGGAGAGGAATATAGGCATTATTCAGTGACTATCCCCCTATTCCTGTGTATTGCATGACTTAAATATTCTGTCGAGGTCCCTTGCTACCTTTATGAACAGATTACTTTTGTACACAAAGGGCGGTAGAAAATCCTGGGCGGTTGTTGTGTGCACAGTTTGGGGCTGGATGGCCATTGTAATTAGGTCTGTTTTTTAAAGAGACGGCATTTTCTTTTTGACTGTGAATCATTTCTCCATAAAGCATTTAATTATTTTATAACATTGAATATGCCTGTTGTTTATTTTAAATGCCTTTTTACCCTTTTTCCCGGAAATTTTTCCTCACCTGAAAATCTTCTCTACTACCTCTGTTCTGTCTTTTGCTTTTGACTAGCATTTTGTCTGACTTTTTCCATAGGTGCTGTGATAACCTTTAGAATTGAAAAGTCTTAAAACACCAAATAAACAAACAACCATCAGCTGCTATTATATTGATTCTTTATGTGCAACTAGCTCTTTTCTATAAAACCATAAAATCATTTGATTCATTTTGTTCCTAGGTATGTGATCATTTCAATGGATATCCTCGATCAGCTCCTACTTTCGTGTCATGCTCACTCCTTAAATTTGTTTGTTGAAAGCTTTCTTCGCATGGTTCAGAAATTGTTAGAATATGGCGAACCACACATGCAGATGAGAGCAACCCAGTCAGTGAGTACAAAATCCACATACTATTGATGTTTTAGCATGTGATTGGTACTGAGTCAAGGGATATTACACTTAGAAGTTGCAGGCCAGATTATTTATTGAACTTCACTTTGTTAATTGTTAGGGTTTTTTTGTGGTTCTCATATTGTTTTTCAGTCATTGCATTTTTGTAATCACACTTACTTAGGAAAGAAAGGTGGCCCGGTAGCTCAGTCGGTAGAGCGGCTGACTGCCATGCAAGGGTGCCCGAGTTTGAACCCAGCCGGACAGTGAATTTTTTTTTGGTGCTTTCTGTTCATCTAGCAGAATAATTGGGTAGTTAAGTCTTTCCAGACTTGGTGAAGTAAAGTCCACGTGGAAAGCAATGGCAAACTACCATGCCAAATGCCGAGTATAATTAGGGCTCTACCCCTAATTCCCCTATACTCAATCATGGGTACTGGACTAACTTTACTTTTCATTGTTCTTAATATAAGAAGGTATGAGATGCACATAGCTTTAAATTCAAATTTTGTATTGAATTGTTAAGGAGTAATATTCAGATTATGCCATTCCAAGTCTTTAAAAAAAACACTTTGATTTCCTTATTTCATCAGTCGATGGCTGTGGCGGAAGTTTTGTTGCCTCAGAGTACTGGGCCAACTTTTCATCACCTGGAGGTCTCCAGGGCTACAGTAACAACCTGAACTGCCGATGGACCATCACGGTCCCTGAGGGTTTTTCTGTCATTGCAAACATCACTTACATGAATATTGAAGCACACAGCAGCTGTTCCTTTGATTATATTGCATTTTTCAATGGTAAATATTTTTTCTGCTTAGAAAATCTGTTAACTTTAACAAAATTATTGTATTCCATATGTTCTGAAACAAAATTTTCCCCTTGCAGTAGATCAATTTGATTCATATACAAGTGTGTTGGGCATGGATGCTGAGTTGAAAAATGGAGACTTTTTAAAAATTGTACTTCCGGTTGCCGTTGAAACGGTGGCCATCTTGGATTTCACCACAAAATTTCACACATAGTCAAATACGATAGGCTTCCACATTTTTTTGTGTATGTCTTTCAAATTTTGCTCACTTGTATTTTGATACAATGTCTAAAAAAAAAAAGATTTTTGGATATATATCACAGTTTCATTGGTATGAATTTTTGAAAAGGATTACATAAAATGTATCAAAAAGTGCCACAAAATTAAACAACAAATTCAATGACCACAAAACATAACATATATAAAAAAATCCTTCTAATTGTTTTCTGCGTTTTGATCCAAGTATTAGTCCCACCAAATCTCATGTTCTTACCTTTAGAAACAAAAAAGATCTATAAAAATAAGCAAATAACAGCTTTTTTAGAAAAACATAATTGAAAACAAAATGTGATAAAAACATTTACAGAAACACCATAAAAATGGGGCAAGCCACTTCTAGACAAATGGTAAAAAATGGAACATTGACTCAATCCACTCAAATTAACCTGAAACATCAAGACAGATGATTTTTCTTGATGAAAACTTTAAAAATGGACTTTTTGGTTGAAAATTGACCTTCCAGGTCCGCTCCTACCGCCCCCCCCACACACACACACTTTCACACACACACACACACACACATACTCCTCCCCTTGTTCTGTTCTAATAGTTTTATGCTTAAGAGTAAGTAATAAACTACAACATTTAATTATTTAACCTTTTACACGTGACAACTCTATTAGCTTTAAGATTCATGATGACAAAACTTTAGCAGTGTATATTTTTATGTCACATTCATCCTTCAACAATCTCTAAGACAGTAGAAAGATATTACATTAAGAAAAAATATCTTACCATTTAATATAATGATAATGTGTTTTTACAACTAAAAGGAGGCCAGCTGGGGAAGAGCCAGTCCCTGTTGAACAATTAACAAGCAGTCTCTGCATCTGTGTATTTTTAATAATGCGGCTCGATATGAGGCTTGCTTAAGTAATCCTTGGAGAGTAGATATCAGCCTGTCCTGTCAAGTTAAGCATGGACTGCCATTTCATGAGATATTGACTTGGAAATTTACATATGGCTTCTTGAATTGTATTTCTTATGTGCATGTGCAAACAGTTTCACTTATGATATATTTTACACCTTTTTAAAAAGTTTTCTATGAAAATGTGTAGTGTGTGTGTCACAGCGTACGCCAAGGGCCCGAAATCACTACTTGAGTTGCCAGGCCGCCAAGCCCATAAATCTGTTAAGTGCGGTAACCCGATACATCGCTGGCCACTGTTAGAGGGGATTTCCCTTGAGCTATATGCATCTCTGCCATAAATCAGAATCATTACATTTTAGAATATTTATTGAAAGGCATAGGCCCAAGATCAGTCTGTTTTTGGGCATTCAAATTGAAAACAATGACATTGACAGACATCCGAAGGAAAATTGTGTCAACTGTGTAAGGACGATAAGGAATATTAAACAAACAACTGTGGAAAAGCTTTACAAAACACTAAAACTAGATCAACAGTGTTGTAAGCATCTGTGAGTCGTGTTTAATCCTGACACTCCATCAAATGAAAGCCCCCTTTGTGTGGAATACCATTGATTAAAAGCTGGCTGCTTGAAACAGCGGGGGCCCAGGCCAGCTGCAAGTAGTAAGCCTGATTTTGACAATGGTTCATGGTTTTCTTTCTTACAAACCTTGTATATATTGTATTGGACTTGACTGTGGAAGGAATTTTCACTCGCATCTCATTATCATAAAGTAACCGGGAATGAATAATGGGATATTTTGAACACATCTGCCCACTCCTGGTGACTCCACTTGTAAGAACATTGAGAAATGTGTAATGATTGATGCTTTACATTTTCCTGGTAAAGTGCCCTTTGGGAGATATTAATTGGTAAAATAATTAGTTTCATTCCAAAAGTGTATAGAAATGTTGCTTATTTGGATTGAATATTGAGTGATAACAGTAAAAGATAGCACTGTCAGGGTTTTTCCCGCTAATAGCTTGATAAAAGCCATTGTCAATGAGATTCTCCTAAAATTTGTATCTTGTCTTCATCAGTCACTATAATGTGCCTAATTTGTCTATAAAATTGTAAAACCCCAATTCGCGTGCAGCCTTCATCACAATTAACCACCTCCTTCGTTAACTGAAACCTGATCACACAGGTAGTAGGAGCATTGCATTGAACTGAAGAGAGAATAATTAAACTTTACTTCAAAAGAAACAGGACACAAATATTATATTGTGTTTAAATGATTCAAAAGCAATCTCAATTATTTTCCCAATTTGTTCCCTGAAATAGTTTTAAACCCCTATTGAAGTGCATAGTCACTCATGAAAAATGATCACAATGACACAAATATATTAAATTAAAAAAACAAAGAAAGAAAGAAACTCAAAATAATGTTAAAACATCCTTGGGTTGAGATCACAACTATTTTAATACCAGTTGTAGAACGTTTTCTATGACAATAAGGAGTGAAAAGTAAGTGGGAATCAATGGCCGAGTTTGGCTGAGCTGACGGGTCAAAGCGGTTTTATGGGCGGCCGACTTTGGCTGACTTGTGAGCTTGGGGGAGAAAAAATCACAGCCGAGTATGGCTGACCTGTCCACTAAAGGGTTAACATGTAATTTTCTAATAGGATGAGATGATTTAAATTGATGCTATGGAGTTTTACTTTGGCTCATACTTATTTACCCTTCTTACTCATTGTTACCCATTCAGGTGCCACAATGTCGCCATATCTACGTATTGGGCCAAAGTATTGTGGCCGAGTGGTGAATACTTTGCCCATTAAGTCAACAGGTAACACCATGGGAATCTTGTTCCACTCTGATTCATCTCTCAACGGAACAGGGTTTACAGTAGCTTTCAAGATAGGTATGAGCTTAACAATAAAATTTTTCAATCTCATTAACTCCTCTTGACTTCACCATAACATTTAAGTTGTCAGTTTTACAAACTTAGTTTGCAAATTCTGCAAGTTAGTAATGGTACTGTTTTGTATTTTGATTGAAAGAGATTTAGAATAATCCACCTAGTTTAAGAACGAATGAGCAAAGCTAATTTTTTGTTCTTTTTTCATCAAGACATTGCATTGCATTTATTATACTTTTCAACGTCAAAGTACAACTTTTAGTGATCTATGTCAATGTCTATCACATTTTAATGTTTTGTTCAAGAGGATACCAATGTTTCTTACTAAACTACATGACAAGGTAATCTTAATATTTGACAATAAAAATTAGTGACCATTGATAAGATACCTTAGAAAGAAACATTGTATAATTGTCATCTTTTTGAAAAATCTATCCTTATTTCTTTCCCAACCAACTTTGAGAAAAATCAGCATGATATACATCTTTAATCAAGAATTTCTTCTAATACCTATATATTCGTTCTTGTTTTCATCGTGAGAGGAGGAATTAACACATCATGCTAGTCAACCAAATTACATATCATACGTGCAAATTACCACATAAATTAAGCAGGCACAGCAGGTACACCTAGTGTGCAACAAAACCTGAGCTTTTATTTAGCGCTAAATCCACTAAATGTGCTCAAAGCGCTGTACAAGCGTTCCCCAACAGGCCTTTTCCAACCAAACACGCTCTCAACTCCATGTGGAGTATACAGAGATGCTGCCATTTTACTGGCGCACTTGCTCTAGCATACTGACAAGATCTT
>JAOWAZ010203238.1:0-12248 GCA_028565935.1 Goniobranchus fidelis
AATATCAGCAAACAAAAAGCTAAATTGATGTGACTCCTACCAAAAAGTTTCTAAAAAATAAAAATTGGGGAGATTCAGGAGGAACAGGAGGAAGGTGGGGTTTAGGTTCTGAAAATGGGGACAATCCCCAGAAACATGGGAGACTTGGGAAGTTGGAATTAAAACATGAAAGTTCAATTTTGCTCCTTTGTGAAACTATGGATTTGTACCATAGCACACATACATTCAATCGTACTGTAAACTGCATGTTTATTAGGACAGAAACATCAATGTCCCCCATACCCTTTCCTTTAAGGTACAGGTGCTTACCATACTTTAAAAAACACTTCAGGCTATAAGCATGAACTCTGATCCAAAGGAGTCATTCTGAGCTCACCAGAACATTTTTGAGCATATGTTAAGGCACATAATGCAATTGTATGCTAGGTCTTAAATAAATGAGACACATACAAATTGCTTCATTGAGAAATCATAAGAATGCACTGGTAGCCATACTGTAAACTACAGTAATCATACCACACAAAGCAAATGATTTTGGACATAGTAATAAAAATCAGACGATTAAATAAAGATTTTATAACCATCTTCATCCAACCTTAACTAAATGAACAACGATTCATTAGAGCACATATTATGAAAAGCTTGAAATTGCTTCCATGGAGCCAATAAAATCAAACGGTGATGATATTTATACCCCTTGAAAATGAGGAAAATTTCAAGACATACTTCATGAAAAAGCAAAAAGGAGCAATAAAACATCATATCTTTAAAAAGGGAAAAAAGATCCATATGAGACAATTGTTTTAACAAGAGAGTTAATTGGTAAATAAATATCACACTTTGCCAGTCATTGCATATCGTCGGTGTTGTTCTATAAACGTATCAGTGCAAAATAACAAATAGGAATCATGGAATTTGTAGTTATATGTTTAGACCGGCAAAATGAGACCGAAATATCTTATACGTTTAGAGCATGAACAATATTGGAGCATTTCTGTCAATCAATTTCATTTTTGACAGAAAGCGCACATGTAGCTTCCGACAAGCTTTAATTTGGTGCGAAAAAATGAAAATCTGAAATTTTGTAGATATACGTTTATAGAACGACACCGACGATATCTTCTCTCTTGTTTATCTTATGTTGGTTTTCTTTTCTTCCTGACTTTCATATCTTCTCTCTTGTTAGTCTTGTTTTTGTTTTTCTTCCTGACTCCCATACCTTCTCTCTTGTTTGTCGTATCTTTTGTTTTTCTTCCTGACTTCCACATTTCCTCTCGTGTTTGTCTTGTCTTTGTTTGTTTTCTTCCCGACTTCCATACCTTCCCTCTTATTTGTCTTATCTATTTTTTCTCTTCCTGACTTCCATATCTTCTCTCTACTTTGTCTTGCCTTTTTTTTCTTCCTGACTTCCATACCTTTCTCTCTTGTTTGTCTTATGTTGGTGTTGTGTTTTTCTTGACTTCCATACATTTTCTCCTTTGTGTCTTGTCTTTTCACTTCTTCCTGACTTCAATATCTTCCCTCTTGTTTGTCTTATCTCTTTTTTTTTCTGTTGATGACTTCCACACATTTTCTTCTTTGAGTCTTATTTTTTATTTCTTCCTGACTTCCATACTTTCTCTCTTATTTGTCTTATGTTGCTGTTGGGTTTTTTTTTCTGGACTTCCATCAATTTTCTACTTTGTGTCTTATCTTTCTTTTTCTTCCTTACTTCCATACCTTCCCTTGTATTTGTCTTATGTTGTTTTTTCTTGGCATCCATACATTTTCTCTTTGGTGTCTTATCTTTTTATTTATTCCTGATTCCCATACCTTCTCTCATGTTTGTCTTATGTTGTTGTTTTTTTAACTGACTTTCATACATTTTCTCTTTTGTGTCTTATCTTCCTATTTCTTCCTAACTTCTATACTTTCTCATTTGTTTGTCTTATCTTTTTTTTTCCCTCTTAATGACTTCCATACATTTTCTCTTTTGTGTCTTATCTTTTTATTTATTCCTGATTTCCATACCTTCTCTCATGTTTGTCTTATGTTGTTGTTTTTTTAACTGACTTTCATACATTTTCTCTTTTGTGTTTTATCTTCCTATTTCTTCCTAACTTCTATACTTTCTCATTTGTTTGTCTTATCTTTTTTTCCCCTCTTAATGACTTCCATACATTTTCTCTTTTGTGTCTTATTTTTTTATTTGTTCCTGACTTCCATACCTTCTCTCTTGTATATCTTTTTTGTTTTTTATTCCTATACCTTATCTCTGTATGTTTTATCTTTTTTTTTCTACCTTCTGTCTTGTGTATTTTATCTTTTTTTCTTCTCTTCCTGACTTTCATGCATTTTCTCTTTTGTGTCTTATGTTTTTATTTCTTCCTGACTTCCATACCTTCTCTCTTGTTTGTCTTTTTTTTTCTGACTCCTGTACCTTATCTCTTTTGTGTTTTATCTGTTTGTCTGGTGTATCTTTTTTTTTTTTTTCTTCTTGACCTCCATACCTTCTCTCTTGTGTGTTTTTTGGGTTTTTCTTTTTCTTCTTCTCCATATCTTCTCATTTGGTTGTATGATCTATTTTTATTCATGACTTCTATACCGTGTGTCTTCTTTTTCCCCTCTTTTCGTTATATACCTGGCCCCCATACATAGGTAGGTAGTTTATGTTCCTGACAGATAAATGATTTATGAAAACAGACACTTTCCGGTTACCATCTTAAGGATTTTTTTGGCCTTTATTTGTTTTCCTTTTTTTTTTTCCTGCTTGCTTCTATTATACTCAATGCCCATTTATGTGTGTCTTCTTAGATATTTCAGAATTTTTGGGTTGTTTTTTTTCATATTTGTTTTCCTTCTAATGCATGCATGCATCCCAAAACTGAAAGTTTCTGCCTGTCTCTAGATTGAAGGTACATATATTATCACTGTGGTTCATAGAGCTATGATATAAGCTTGCTTCTGTGATGATGTTTAAATCTATTAACCAATCAATATGGTGTGCTTATTGTTTTGTGCCCCATCTTATCAAATGAAGGAGCTTTTGGTGATTTTTCTTTCTTTACTTTTTTAAATTTGTATGGTGTTCAAACTCACAAGACTATACCCAAAAGACCATTTTATATTGCCTCTTCTTCAGTCCCTTAAAGAGCATACAATAGAGTAGTCTCTCTGATACATTATGCTTATTATTGGACAATAACAATCTGGCCACACCAGAGAGCAAATTTTGTAAGAATAATACAGTTAGATGTGTTTTTGTCTCTGCTGCTGTTCTTGCAGGAGAATTGAAGAGGATTTTTTTTTTTTTTTTTTTTAAATTTAAACCTATTGAGAAATAAAAGAGGAGACAGTTGAGTTGTTTTTGTTTTGTTTTTTAAAGTGAATTCATTCATTTTCTCTTGAGAAAATTAGATTTATTGTAAAACAGAAACAAAACTTTAAAGCTTTTATCACCCCTCAGAAAGGCCTAGCAAAGAATGCAGGTTGAATTTTATAAGGAAATTGATCACTATACAAAGACTCTTAGGAAATGTTTTTAAAAAAAGACAAAAACTAATGACTTAGAATCCAGTCTTTCAAACAGGAAATCCCTTCAGGATTTCATGTACAGTTTAAATGACAATTAAGCAGACAGTTAAGTTTCTTTCAGTGTCTAAATGTGAAACTTTCCGTTATATTTTGAGGTAAGGTATAAGTGCAGAGGTCAATTTTATTATAAAAATCTTAGGAGGAAAAAGCATTCCCTAACCTTGGCTTTCTTTCCATGTCAAATCGACTTGCACTGGAAATGGGCTTCTGTGTCCTGATCAATAATTTGTCTGGTATCTTTGTCTAGAAGCTCAGATCAAACTCCCAATTGCTTGTTCTGTTTTTGCCTCCCCCAGTTGTCAAGGTCACATTGAACTCAGTCAGCTATATATTGTCACCGTTACACAATATTTACATTCCTTTAACATGAACTTTACTAGGTAATGGGTTTAAGAAATGTGTGCCAACCATTTATCATTTTCATTTGCCTGTTGCTCACCTATCAGCATTTTCTTTAGCTCAGCAGCATAAATCAATAGTAGTATGCCAGCAGGATAATCTTTAGCAGCATGGTGTGTGTGTGTGTGTGTGTGTGTGTTTGTTTATTGATCAAGCTAAGGCTTGGTGTCATCTTGTCCCGTCTTGACACAGATTTCTTCACCAAAGATCTGTGATTATACAATTAATCAGGAGGATCCATTGTATCATCCTCTTGTTGTGTATAACTTTTGTGTTCTTGGTGATCACATTTGTCTCAGCACCTGAGCCTTTGCAAGGTATTGACCCACATGACGAAGACATATTATATAGCAAGCCAACCGCAGACAAGTACTGTGCAAGTGCAGCAGTAGCTTCTTAGCAATAATCAATAGACACCATTATCCCATTATTTTGTGCAGTGTTAGAGGTCATCATGTGAGTTGAGAAAGATAAATTAAGCATCAAGAAACAACAGAAATTGTTTCCAACCTAGAAGAATAAAACTTACGGATTGCAAGACAAAGAGAATATACAGGGATCAGGTGTCATTTCAAAATAAGAAAGGAAGAAAAAAAAAGTATTAAGTAAAAAGACAAAAGAATTGAAAAAGAAAACTTAAGAATTACAATTTGTTGTGAGCGAGAAGAACTGGAAGACAACACAGAGCGCAGAAAATAGTTTTTTATGTTACAATTGTTCTGTTATATAAAAAAGTAAGAAATGTCTTCACAGACCTCGAAAAAAGGGATTGGGGAGCTATTTTTCCATTTATGTTCTATTTATTTATTTAGTTATTTATTTATTCTTTTTTTTTTAAGGGAGCTGTAGGAATGATTTTTTTTTTTTGTTGTTGTTTTTTTTGTTATCCATTCACATGCAAACGTTAAGATATGAAATACCATTAAATTTAAAAAGCTATAGAATTTGCATTGGCTCAGAATGTTTTCCTAAGAAGCAGAGGTGAAACTCATTTCACCTATAAAGAATTTTAAAAGTTAAATGCTTAACATAAGTCAAATTATTAACATAAGTTAAGCTGGTCTAATTATTTATGAGCTTTTGCATTCCACTGCAATATTGAAACTGCAGAAGTAAGTTAATAAGCCTCCTCCATTAATTTGATCATTGGATGTGGATTTTACAAAACTAGCTGTGTTACATCAAATATCATTACAAGTTATATGAAATACAA
Source organism: Goniobranchus fidelis (assembly GCA_028565935.1). Lineage (NCBI taxonomy): Eukaryota > Metazoa > Mollusca > Gastropoda > Nudibranchia > Chromodorididae > Goniobranchus > Goniobranchus fidelis. The sequence continues at coordinate 5,186 of JAOWAZ010203238.1, forward strand.
ATCTCACACAGTATGATTTAAATTCCAATTAGAAGTAGAATAAAACGACAAGTGAGCCTTTGTGCACATTTTTAAAAGATAAATAAAGGCATAAAAATACACATTAGATGATAAATCACCCCACACAGCATCTAAGGTACATCATACTAGTCTAACAAGTCTGCTTGTCACTTGTTGTTTTCTTATCAATAAAAGTACACTATTTTCCTCAATTGACGAATAAATCAATAGAAATTCGGAAAAGGCTTCTGTGTTTACTTGAAGCAAATTAAAATGTATAGGCTTCAAATCTACTTTCATGGTAAACGCATGTGCCTCAAGATTGCAAGCTCCCATGGGATGGTTAATAACAAAGCATTAGCGCCCAGAGTATGTATGAAATGAAAATTACTTGAAGTCTTATGGGCCACTCCTCTTGATTTAAATATTTTGTTAAGAGTGCCCTTATTTTATATCTTACACGCTATCAGAGCTTTCATATGTAACATTGGGCCTCAACTCTGTCCCGTCTTTTGTGCCTGCCTGAGGTTGCCCTTTAGACAAGTTTAGGTGATGCCACACCTGGGCCATAAGTGTGCATCCACATGTCAAGCTTTGAGCTGGGCTTTTAGCTGTGCCATTCCTGAGCAGTGATAAAGATTGCCTTGAGTGAATGGAAGTGTCCACACCACAAGCCTACTAGCTCGCTATCATTTCAAGCCTGGAGTTTACCACCCCTCAAATCTTGGATGTAGTTGACGCGCCCTTAGAGACCTGCAGTTGTTCAAAAGCCTTCACCATCGAGGTAGGGTGAGTGACTGAGTGACGTCACTGGGCCTAACTAGACAGTTATTTCCACTGCCAATGTCTCTATGGGAATTGATCGGATCCAAAATTTGATGGCATTTTTTAAATGAGCGACCTAAAATTAAGACAAGATCTGAGCAGAAATTGGTTTTCTGCAACAATTAAAGAAAACATGAAAAATTTTATTGGGTGCATTTTCCTTTCGCAAAGCAGCAAGGCAAGGCGAAGCAAATCAAGGCACGCTGTGAATCCATTGAGTCTTGTGATAGCAAGTTGTATAAAAAAAAAAGAAAAGTTAATAGTAGCTTGAAATGCAGCTAGTGGTATGGACACCTGAGCTTTTATGCTCACTACTCGCTATTTAGTGACTTGTAGTGGGCCTAGACGTGTGGCCGTACCCTTAGGTATGGCACAATTCAAATGACTCACCCAATCATTATATACTGACACTCAGACACCTTGCCAAAGACACCTTGCCAACCAGTCTTAGAACTGTACTCATAATACCGAGTGCCAAGTGAGACAGTAACTAAATGGCCAATTTCAATGTCTTATGACTCAGCTGGGATTCGAACCTGTGACCTCCTGTTTCCAAAGCAGACACTCAACCACAAGGCTATCGGTTAAGGTTAGCTGAGATGATATAAATACCTTTTTTTTTAAACATCATGAAGGCAAAAATCATCCTTCTTTGCACACATTATGACAAGGAAAGATTTACAACTTCTTGATATACCTTAGCAGTATTTATTTCATTGCAGCGGGAACCACCATGCTTTTTATGCTATTTCCTCCATTTATTTCCCTTGCAACCTCCCACTCCTGCTTTTTGTCTGTGAGTTATTTGTCTTTTGTTTGTTTAGGTTTTTTTCCCCCTTTTGTGTGTGTGTTTTGTTTTTTTGGGTTTTTTTTTTGTTTGGGTTGTTGTTGTTTGTTTTTTTTGTTTTTTGTTTTTTTTTCAGGAGTTGGCGGGGGGAGGGGGTGTTGTGGTTGTTGTTGCTTTGTTAATCATTTGAAATGAAAAATAAGATGGCAGATTCAAGTAAGCTGTGGTGCACCATAATATGTTGCTTTTGAAAAGGTCTTAACCCAGTCAGTATGCTTGAACCCTTACTTTAATATATCATCACAACCCTTTTGTAAAAATGGTCAATGAAAAAATGGGCTAGATCATTGGAACAGTCATTGTCATTTACTTGTATTTTATTTTCTGTTTCTGATAAGGTCTTTGACACTGTCAGTATGTTGCACTCATGTTTATTATCATCTAGGCCTCTGTACATGTTTGTGTATGAAAACGGAGTTATATTCATGGAGCAGTGATGGTCTGTTTATCATCTGTTATCCATATGAACACAGTAAAGCAAGGCTGAAAATGAGGCATGTACTTATTCTGGAGACTTCCAAATACGAAAAAAAATATCATTGAAAGTCTATTATATCCTTTAAGCTGAAGTCAATGTACTTTTTTTTTTTTTTTTTTTAATCTGAGCTTTTATATAATGCTAAATCCACTAAATGTGCTCAAAGCTCTTCACAAGTGTTCCCTGACAGGCCCTTTTCAACCAAATATCTTCTCAACTCCATTTGGAGTGTACAGAGATGCAGCCATTTTACGGGCGCACTTGCTCTAGCTTACTTACCAGATCTTCCTCTGCCTATGGTTGGGTACTCAACAACACCTGAGTAGGGTGAGGAAATGTAGATAAATAGCCTTTCCCAAGGACTAAACAACGCGACAGCCTGGCCCAGCCTCGAACTCGAACCCCTGCAGTTACAAGTCCAACGCACTGACCTCACTGCCACGCTGCCACACAGATTGGTGATATATTTAAATCAACATGAAATGTCAGCTTATTTTATTGTATGTCAAAGAACAGTAGAAAAAAAACATACTTGTCGACAAGAGAGGTAGCATTGCTGTGGGAGCAAGGAATTCTGTATGTGTAATCGCAAGGTTCTGTGTTCAAAACTGTTATAACTTTCCTATAACAAACCTTTAGGACAGAATGTTGAACATTGAAGATGAATGTAACAAGTCCAGTTCTTTCAACCATTCTATTTCTTACTACGAAGGGAAACAATTCTTTTGTTGAGCAGGCCAAAACAAAAACCAGGCTGCGCTTTGGTGGTGTTTAGTCCTTGTTGAAGGCTATTTACACTCATTTCCTCACTCCATTAAGCTCTGAGATCATCCCTATGGGATGCACTGGGCATAATTCACAATCAAACTCAAACTCAAACCTCACTCCATTCAGATGTTATTTTGAATACCTGGCCATAGGCAGAGGAGATTCTGTCCTCTCTGTATATGCCACATGGAGTTGAGAAGGCATTTGGTTTAAAAAAGGCTTGTTGGGGAACACTTTTAATGCACTTTGAACACATGAAGTGGATTTAGCGCAATATAAAAGTGTACATATCTTCTGAGCAGAAATAAGATGTGAAAGTGCCAAATGAAAAGGGGATGAACAGCAATTAAGAGTTTAATGTTCAGAATAAAAGACTTTAGAAAGGAAATGAAAACAAACACAGAAATACAGAGGAAGTCCTTTGTGTCAAAGGCAAATAAATTCATTGCTCAGTTGTAATAAAATTGTAATTTGTTCATCTTTGCTTGTATATGATTCTTGCATGGGAGAGAAATTTTGTAAATTTATTTATTTGTTTATTAAATGCTTGGGACAATAGATGAAGTGTGTGAGTGGTTTTTTTCTGCTAAATCTGTGTGTCATGCCAATTATTTTCAGGTAGTGTAAATTTTTTTCAGCATAGAATAAGTTTACTCATTCAGTGTTCTTTTATTTTGCAAGTGTCAAAGAATCACATACATTATTCAGGAACTTTGTAGAGCTGTCCTTACTTTCTCATGTTATTTATTTTAGCCACTCTTTTGGGCTTAATTCACCACCCAATGTTTGCCTCACAACCTTGCTGTTATCAGAAACTGGATATACTTTGTATAGCAGAAATAATTTTGAGAAATGAAAAAGAGGAAGACAAATTTCAATACATGTTGGATTGTTTTTTGTTTTTTTTGTTTTTTATTGTTTTCCTTTTGTCGAGATAATATTCATTTGAATTTTTAGAATTAAATTGATTCATAGTTCACACCTGTAGTTGAGTTCATGAAAAACATTTCTATGTCTTAAATCGAAGAAACATTTTTGATTTGTTGAATAACTGTTGGCATTCCTTATAACAAAATCACAAAATCGCCATACAAAATATTCCCTGTTACATATTTAACATTACCTTCTTCAATTAGCATCCCATATTATCTGTGCTTTGTGCTGGATGTAACATCTGCTTAATATTTTGCCTGTCATATTTGTACTTTCCCTAAGCACATGTCTATGTTTCTGCATTGAAAATATCAGGATTTTTTTTATTTATTTTTTTGTTCTTTTTTACATCTTCTGCTTTTTCATGCATTTTAAATCATATGCATGTCATACTTTTTAATGACATGCTATCACTTCTCTAAAACTGAAGTAATTCTCAAGTTTACATACAAATTTCTTAATTTAAGTACATCTTCATGTACATTTGAAACAGATGCATGAATGTAAAAGATTAACTTTTGTAAAAATTATGATTTAATGACTTTTAAGTATGGGTTTGTATTCTACATAGCAACCGTGCAGATAGCGGAACATGTTGGAAGAAGAAGATAAAATGATGATTTTGCTATATTCTAAAACTTTCTCTCTTCTTTCTTTCTTTTTACAGGCTAGTCCTTCCGGTGCTTTCACCCCTGTAAGTTCTCCAAGTCATTCTCGTTCCAATAAATCGGGATCATCTCATGTCCAAAGTGAAACTGGCAGGAGACAGAGCCAAGCACATTTTAGAAGAACGGAAGCATTGAAAAGTGCCCGAAAAAATTTATTGGGAAAATTGACTAGTGTTGCTAAACAAGCCAGAAAAGTCTCCAGGCATTTTTCTGTATCCGAACAGAAATCGAGTTTGGTCTGGAATGGTGGAAGGAGTCGAATTAACAGAGAAAGGCTGCAGCCTAGAAAGGGGAACAGGGTATCAACTAGGGTGGGAAACAGAACTACCCGGGCTACAGAAAAAGAAAAAGAAGAAGAAGAAGAAGATGAGGAAGAGCCTGAAGATCAGTCTGTTAAGAGAAAGAACATCAGAAGATTGAAAGGCACGGGTCTGATACCAAGAAATAAAAAGATTAAAAAAAGAGAGAAGCCGAAACGTAGAGTCAGTGAGAGGTTAAAAGTCATGGTTGAATCAGCACATGTTCGTAGACGGAGGTTAATCTCAGAAGAAGACGGCATGGGAGATAACTGGGAAAGCTTTGATTCTGGGGAGATAGGGAAAAATAGTGGTAGTAATAGTGAATCGGTGGCTAGGAAAGATGTAAACAGGGTCAGGCAGAGCACGTCATCTAAGAAAGTCACTGTAAACACCACCACCAAACCGCCCAAAAAGAAACCATTTAAGATAAGAGCACCTGAGAGGGTACGCACCCGTGGTTATAGTCTTCTACAAGCATCAAAGCAAGCCCTCCAACGAGCAAAACGGGAGAATATTGCCAGAAATAACTATAAAAAAACATTGGTGGAAACAGATAGTTGGGAGGATGAAGAGCCATCTAGTACTCGATCCAAAGCAAGTCCTACAAAATCTTCTGGTAGGGAATCTGAAAGGAAGACTTCCGTGCAGTCTGAGGAGAGTGTGAAGGAGAAATGCAAGACCATCTTGACAGTCAAACCTGGAGGTTCGCCTGCAATGCCACGCCAGTCAAAAGACTCAAAGATCAAGTCGCTTGTATCAACATCATCACCCAAACAATCGTTGAAAAAAGGTGAGTTTATGTATTAGACTAAGATTGGATTAATTTTTTTTTTTTTAAGTCATGGAATCTAAACATTTTCATAGAGAATCTTTAAAGATGTATTCAGCTGTTGCCATATATTTTCACTTGTACTTGTACGAGTAAAGTAGAGGATGACAAGCGTAGTGGCTTCTAATATTCCTTCTTGTTCATTGTGCATTGTGGTTCTGTAGTTATCTCTGGCTTAGTCATATTTATATATTTTCTCCTGGAGCTCCATGTTTGCACATATTTTGATAGCGTTTCTGTCTTTAGCTGTCTTAGTTTTGTGTCTCAAGTTGTTCCATAAGTATATCACTCTTTTTAAAAAGTAGTGAAGTCTCAGCACACTGTTATTACTTCCAGTTTTAAGTAATTTCTTGTCACAATTTCTTGTGGATGTACAAGTAGGAAATTTAAAGAGAACAAATTTGTCTGTTGCTTCCATATACCATAACATTCAAAATTCTGTATGTTTGGATCAGGTCTCCTCTAATACATCTGTATTTAAGGGAAGGTAAAACTGAGTTCTGTAAGTCATTCCTGGTACATTAGATCCTTCAGATGTGGTAATAGCTTAGTGACCTGTCACTGTATGCCTTTGATCGCTTTGGATTGTATCAAGTAAGGTGGTGACCATACACAGTTTGCAAATTCCAACCTGTTTAATATTAGAGACTTGATAAGTAGCGTAATTGATGATATGTCACGGTACTGAAAGACTTTCTTGATTATTCCAACAGTTCTCTGAGCGCATTTTGAAATATGCTTGGGTGACGAAGGTATATTATATATTTCACATATCTTTAAATGCTTGAAAGCATTATTATAAGTCAGCATTTACAGCTAAAACTTTTTTTTTTACATTGCCTTCTCATCCAAAGCATGTACAAAAAAGTTGTACAGTTCTTCCCAACAGAATTATATGATAAAGATGGGGTTTTCAGGGAATTTTGCTTTCAAAAGGGTTTAATTAGGATTGATGGGGACAGGGTTATATTAGGATAAGGATAAGAATATGGTAACGTCTTAGTATGTAATCTTTGTGCAGAGACCAGAATTTCTTCCAAATGTTCAGTTTTCTTATGCTCTCATCAGCATAAAAGCTTCGAGCCTAATTGTTTTATTGATGAGAATACTTCCTGTTTATGACAAAGTAGTTGAAACATTTCCTTAAATAATTGATGACTGGTTTGGATGTATAAATGTTGCAATATCCTGCTGGAGGACGTAGAAAAGGTACCATTTTGTCCTGATCTGAGCTTTTATATAGCACTAAATCCACTAAATATGCTCAGAGTGCTTTACAAGTTTTCCCCAACAGGCTTTTTCCAGCTAAATACCTCCTCAATTCCATGTGGAGTAAACGGAGATGCAGCCATTTTACAGGCACACTTGCTCTAGCATACTGACAAGATCCTCCTCTGTCTATGGTTGGGTACTCAA
>JAOWAZ010204349.1:0-12247 GCA_028565935.1 Goniobranchus fidelis
TATGTTTAAACCAAAATGATTTTTCGGTCCCTAACATTTTGGTTTAACAGTGTTCTACTGTATTTCAAAATGGCAGAAAGAATGGATATGGTTAAGTATTCATAGCAGTCAGATGATGGGTAATATAGTCAAATCAAGGACTTGAAGTTTGAAAGCGAATTGGTGGCTTTGACAATTGAGACGAATTGTAACTCCCGCCGTCTTGTTGTTGGGTCGATGTATAGATCACTGAATCGAAGTTTAGAATACTGTACCAGATTGTGCAAACACATTCGAACTTTGGTAAACAAATACAACACTTCTACAGTCTGGCTTGTGGGTGGCTGCTTGAATCAATTGGAAAACAAATACTACCCATGGAAACAGATACACAACAGAAATAAATAAAGAATTCATCAAGATGAAAAATGAATTAGGTCTCCATCAAATTGTAGACTTTCTAACAAGAAATAAGTCAATTTTAGATGTTTTCCTAAGTTCCGCCCAACCTTGAGTAACACAAGCAAAGAATTCCTGGAATTAGCGACCATGGCACCATCCCTAGCATAGAATCAGTTGTAGAAACCAAATAGCAGAAAGCAACAAAAAGAACAATTTATTTGTGGAAGAAGGCTAACTGGATGGACCTAATATCCAAAATGAATCAATTTCCAGATTATTTCCAATCCAAATTTACAGGGGATTGTGATGTTAACCTCTTGTGGCAATTGTTCCAAGAAAAATGTGATGATTTGAAGAAGAAAAAAGTACCTCAAAAGCTGTCATCCCAACAGACTAACCAAATGTGGATAAATACAAGCTTAAAGCGATGAAGCAGGCACAAAAAAAGAGCATATAACAGAGCAAAGAAAACTGGTCTAAAAGAGGATTGGGAGCATTTTCATGCACTTAGGAAAGTTGCACAGCATGAATGCCGTAATGCCTACAAACAGTATGTAAATGATAATGCTCAGTGATGACCACAAAGGAAACCCAAAAAAGTTTTGGTCCTTTACTAAAAGTAAACAAATGGATCCATCAGGAATGGCACCGCTTAATAAAGATGGCGTTTTGTACAGTTACAGCACAACTAAAGCTAACATTTTTGTCTGTTAAACTGTGATATTATCAGTGTTATAAGCGATTTAGGTGGATATTTCAGTTCCCATGAAGCATCTTTTTGTTGTTGCACTTTCATAGTTGAAATCAACTTTACTTACTTTGACATGAAAATGATAATTTTTTAAATATAAAACTTCATAATTTAGGAAGTTGTTGATCAAACATATCTTTGAAATTTTTGGATAATTCATCCTCTAAAGCTCAAATTTAGATCTGCACAATATTGATTTCATTACTGTTGTTGTTCTAAAGTTATGCGTTTTTTGCCCATTCCTGTCTTTTTTCTTATTTGGACATACTTTCCCCATCCACACACACACACACAAAATTGCATAATCGTTCCAAATGTCCAAGGTTTTCCCAAATCTTTGACAAGATTTTTTTTGACTCCATACTAAACTTAAAAATGGAGGTTAAAAAAATGACTGACCGTCAGACATATCAATAGGCATACGGCAGATCTCTTCATCTATAATCAACTCTTGATCATGATCGCTGATTTCTGAATCGCTGTCTGGAATAGATCCAAACAGGCATGGAGGTCTCCACATCAACAGTTTGTCCACATAAGAGCTCAAACGCTCAGCTCGAGGGAAAATACTGTCAGAATCATCTGTTGATAAATTGAAATAAAAATTACAGCTGTAAACCCAACATGGATGTTTTCTAGTTTCTCTGTAACATACACACAAACTCTGGTCAAATGGCAATCATTTTGTTGTATGCTCATTCTTTAAAGAGATAATTCAGCTAAGGCATGAGTGTCATTATTACTCCTAAATAGGAATCAACAAAGCGGTCATTCATCATAACTCATGTCCAATTTACTTAATGACTTTTATCACAAAATTAAGAACAACTGAGTGTCAAGATGCAGGTAGAAAAAAGTTCTGGTTCAAATGCTTATTACAGACGTAGACACATTGCATAACATTATACATGCATAAAACCACAGATCCTAATAACAGATTGTTTAATTGGAGTATTTTACTATTTGAAGGGTGTAGTATGGAATTCAGTTACGTCCCTTGGAAATTCAGTGGTGGGAGAAATGGCCTTCCTAACAACACGATTGGTTACACAACTATCAAAGTGTTTAAGAATTGTTGGAATGATCCTAGATCATACAAGAAAATCAACGGTGGAAAATCACATCATGTCCTCAGCAAAACATGTGAAAAGAAAAGAAAAGCTGCCCAAGAGGCGTCTGGACAACCATCAAAACGGCAGAAGACTCTCATAGAGGCGAGACCCCTTCCTATTGCAAATGAAGTTATGTTGCATGATGTTATAGAATCTTGGGGAGGATTGTCGAAGTGTGTAAAAAGTAGGCCTAAAGTTAGTCCTGTAGGCCTACATTTGACTGAGTGTAGGGGAATAAGGGGTAGAGGCCTACTTAATTATACTAGGCATACAGCTTCGGCATAATGAGGTAGTTTGATCCTGTTTTCCTGTAAAATTGATATAGTATATCACTGGAATGAGTTGGACTGGAAAGTATGGGCCTGATTGCTACTGATGTGGATGTATAGAACTTGAAACATATGTAGTATGAGAGATATTGACTATAATAAGCCATTTTAGGCTTTGCATAATTTGCTTTTTTGGACTTGCATAATTTGCAATTTAACTTGCATAATTTGGGGGGAAATTTGCATAATTCCACGGGGCCAGACTTATTTCACTTTTTCTAAACTTTAGAATTTGTATGTGTGTATGTACATATCAGAAACTGAACATGTAAAGGGTTTGCTTCTTCCCCTCTGCAATACATAATATGGCTGTGAATCACTGACAATGACAGAACATCAGCCATTAAAATTTTACACTATTACAAACTGTGGGGTTTTTTTGTAAGTATATGTGAGTGTGCTGGAGTATGAAGGGAAGGTGTGCTGCTGAAGAAAAATCTTCAAGTATCTCACAGAATGTTATGGACAGAAAAGATTGCTTTTATTTGATTTGATTTGATTCTGTGAGAAGGAAAAACATATTTGAAATGAAATGCTACCGCGAGACTTAAGAACACCATCGACTACAAAGAAACCTGTAACATAAATAAAATAATACATTATATTAAGCATAACTGAGAGCACACATATTCTTTAATATCAAAAAGAGACAAAAACTTCAAAAACCTGGATACCTTCAGACACATGGGCAACATCCTGGAAATGGAGAGGATGTATGAGGAAAATGATGCATTTAGGATATTGGAGAGATTTGGCATCTTCAATAGCAGAAATAGTCCCCAGCTGAGGTCTTGACTAAGAGGGTCATACAGAAAGTCATGCCCACAAGGATTTGATATATCAGGCGTGTATAAGTGACTATGTGCATGATATTAGACTTATGTCTCTCCTCACAGAAGCATCCACTAAGCTGTCTTATAAAGTGTACTCTAATGAAGAATCGTACATCATACAGTTCAAGCCATTCAATATACAGGTTTAAATGCAACTTACCAAACATTATATGACAAAATTTTTGGTGTTAACATTTCAACTTCAACCCTTTCTGAGTCGGATGAAGGTCAGCAGAGCTCTCGTTCAGATTTCTGAGAGCCAAGCCAACCCAGTGTTGTTATATCTTTTTGCATGAGTGGCCGCTTTTTGGTTGTTTTCTTTTCTTATGAAACTGCTATGACCATGTTATCACTTGAAATATTGTACTGAAATTTCAGGTAAGTTTTCTTTCTCGCATAATGATTGTATGTGGTAAAAGAATATTATTGTTGTAACTTGTAAGAAAACTTGGTATAGAAACAAAACATAGAAGGTAAGATACTCCCCCAATCAAAGACAAACATAGTGCAAGGTCTGCCTAGCTGTGTAATTCCCTGAATCACTAATGGCATCCTTGAGGTGATCATGAAGAAAATTTAACACAACAAATAAGTTGACTAAAATAACTAAACTAAAAACTGAATGAGGGAAAATTAAGGGGGCAATTATTTCAGACCTTGCACAAAGTCAAAATGAGGCAAAAACATCTCATTTTATCAAAAGAAAATGTCAAAACTATTATTTCATATCCAATCAAGAACTTTTAAAATATGAAATGATAGAGAAAGAGAAGGTGGAAGTGGTTGGGCGATAAAAGTTAACTTGGCTACTCAAGGTGGCTACAGATGACCTAAGCTTTCACTTTCACACACAAAAAATCAAATTGAGCCAAAAAAGGTTTTCACAAGCACAAGTTCTTTAATTCTACACATTTCTTTTAGACAATGGATTAAGAAAAGGAAAATTTTGTGCTTTGAGCCCAAGAGATAACATATATCAAAATTGCATTGCTTACATTCTTCATCGTTGGGAACACTGATGTGTGGGATTGGCTCAATCTCAACCTTTGTCTTGGTCTCAGGTTTTGCTTTAGACTTCCTCTTAGGCTGTGAGGAGCTCTGGCTGCCCTTTTTCTGTCCAAGACAATGAAATAATAATTTCCTTGCAAATTTACAAAATGAATAATAATGCCAATAGATCATTACATTAGTTTCCAATGCTAAGACTCAAATGTTAGGGGTCAGTATGTTATATGTGTAGTATGATGAAAGCAGACAAGGTCTCAGAAACATGAAATGAAATCAGTTTTCCAACAAGACAAAAACCTGCAAAGCCATTTCTCGAACCTGCAAAACTTTTTCAAAACCTGCAAGCCCATTTAAAGTAATTTCTTCCCCCTTGGACAACTTGCTTGTTGCTCTTGAACTTTACATTAGATTAAGGGTTAGTGAAGTTATGTACCAATGTGGGCTTGAAGAGTTTTAAGTGTCCTGACATAAATATAAAGGTATCCTTTCAGTCAGTTCTATGAAAAACTGACAATCTCTTGACTTGATACAGTTCAAAAGATGCCATTAAACAGTTCTTAATGTTTCCTACACTCTCTCACTGGGTGTCTTGAACACTCCATCATTTGCTTGGTTGAAACTTTTTTCCAACTTTAAGATGATTGGGTGATGTCAGAGATCAGCCTTGGAGCACACACGTAAACAGGAACAGGCGTTATCAGCTTTACTGTATTATTTTGACTGCACAATATATGTCTATGGTAGTGCATAAAAGTCAGCAGAGCACTTTCTCCCTCTCTTTATCTCTCCATCCCATACTTCTGTACACAAAAGCAGTCGCACATTCATGAGTGCTTTTGTTTCTTTATTAACTTCTTTACTTTAGATGCTTGTGCCATCTGACGCAAAAGGCACTAGCACATGAACAGAAAAGCCCCATCATCCCTACCCTCTCTCCCTCTGTCTTGAACACTCTGTAATTAAGTTGGTTCGGTTTTTTTCCGACTTTATGATGATCAGCCCATGTTGGTCTGAGTCTAAGAGATAAGCACTGGAGGAGACAATTTTTCCGTAAGATTTGTCGAGTCGGAATTTCAGCTCAACGCAAAATTGTCGAATATTTCACAGGTCTGCTTGGTGTCATCTTAGATGAAAAACTTAATTGGATACCACAGTCAGAGCGAGTTATTAAAAATATTGACAAAAGAATCTATTTTATGAGAAAACTCTATAAGATCCAAATTGACAATACATTCATGAAACTATTCTTTGAGGCTTGCATTAAGAGTATTTTAATTTTTAGTATCACCACATGGGGAGGAAACATCAGAGAAAGAGAGAGGAAAGAATTTGATAGAATCCTCAAACATGCCTTGAAGGTAATGAACTGCTCAGATCCGGACACCTTCACCAATACATAATTAAAACAATGTAAAAATAAATTAGGAAGAATACTTTCAGATAAGACCCATCCATTATTTGTTTACATCAAATTCAGTTGTAGAAGTGGACACCTAATCAAGTCAGGCACAGAACGAGATTTAAGATCTTTTTTACCAACTACCATCCGCATTTTCGAGCTTTAAAGGAATATAACTATCTTATCTTTAGTTAAATTTAATTTTTTATTGGAAAAATTGAAGTAGGTTTTCAGATTAATAATTTATTAACTTAAGAATAGGAACTTGTGACACGATATACTGCAAATATTTAATCCTGGAAAAAGTTATCTTTTATGCAATTACTTGATTGGAATTGTATACTGGGCAAAGATCTGTTGTTGCTGTTAATGTTATTATTATTTTTATTTTTTTATTATTACCACCATCATCATGGTTATCATCATTCTCATCCCCATCATCAGTATTATTATTATCATTATAATTGTTGTTATTACTAAAACTACAAAACGTATTACTATCACTATGGTCTGTAATCATCAGCTAATGTCAGAATTTTATATTTATATGTATTTATTTACTATAACCTTTGACTTTTTGTGTAGTATCGTATACTGATTGTCATCACCTATAGGAAATGTGAAGTCCAAATTTTGTAAGTGAAGTACCAAATGAAATTCAAAGAACGAATTTGAGTGGATTTAAATATAAACTATAACATAATAAGATTTATACATTTTTAACTAGATTTTCCAAAATCTATATTAAATACATTTCAAATCCTGAATTTTACCCAAATCACGCTTTTATTATGCTCTTTCATAATATATTCTCTCATGTTTACCCAAATATTTAGTTTTATCATTTCCTCTATTGAAGCCTATGTTTCACATTACAATTACCCTTGCGGATCAATAAAGTAATCTGAATCTTGAATGTTGAATCTTAAAAATTGAAAGGCTATTTTTAATATCTGTGACATGAGTACTAATATGTCCTTTAAAGTTAAACTGCTGGATACATAGCAACAGAATATGGTACCAGAAACATGTCAAATAGCGTATTGTCAGATTGTTTTCAGAGTGTTATAATAAAAAGCTTTCTACCAATAAAGGAGATGGATTAAATTCTTGAAGTATTTCAACCCATATTATACCAATTAAAAAAAAAAATTGTTAGGAACACTTCTAAATACATACACTCAAAGCTGGACTCTTCTTTTTGACGAATCCATGTACAGGCATATTCTCAATATCATTCGATCTCTTGGACTGAGTGAAAACTGAGTCTTTGACATTTTTTGCAAAGTTTACACCTTGTGATGCTGCCACAGGTACTTGCTGGTTAACATTCTGAAGAGCTTTGCGGATGGGTGGACCAGGAAATTTGTTCTGATCACCTTCGAAATTGAAAAACAGAAGGAAATAATATGAATATCACAAGATCAAAATGTAAAACAGTTTTATAACTTTTTCATATGGCACATATTGTTGGCACTGGCTGCACAATAGTGACCAACTCAAGAGCATTTTTATTAATAATAACTATGTTACAAATATAACAAGTAAGGAGGACAGAGCTCTCCAAGAGACAGGAATTTCCTTTTTTGACTTGACTTTTACCCCTAAGGATATATTATGATTTTACCAGAGGTATGGTTCTATGTCAAGGACATCATGACCTATTTTCATTGAAAACATGTGCACAAAAGGCTGCAAGCTCCCATTGGATGGTTGATGATGACCTTAAAATAACTTAAATCTCATATATGTAATTCTTGTTTTAAATTGCACCGCACGATTGGTCACTGGGAAGAACAGATTCAACAGTAGCTCCAGGGATTTGCTCAAGACTCTCCACTGGCTTCCTGTGAAGGCTAGGATTGAGTACAAGATTTGCATTTTTTGTGATAAGGCCCTGGAGTTTACTGCCCCAATTAACATTCAGGATCTGCTCTCCCCATATGAGCCACATCATGCGCTTAGATCTCAAAATTCAAAATTATTGCTGTTTCAAAGACAAGATTGAAATGTTTTAGATAGAAGTTTTGGAAAGATCAGTCCATATACATGGAATGCCTTGCCCCCATCTGTGAGGCTTGCGAGCAGCTTTGAAGTCCTTCAGAAGTTCTCAAAACTCATCCGTTCAAGACCTATCTTCTGTCAGAAATCGAACCAAAAATGTAAATTAATGTCCTAATGTATTGTCACACTATTCTTTTACATGAAGTGCATGTGGTTGTATGGGTGTTCATCGGTTGAACATTTTGGAAATTGTTTAGTCTTATTTAGGATGATATATTTTGTCATATTCAGGGTGATAAAATTGGTAGATTGTTAAATCTTATGCCAAGTAGTTGTAAAGCGCTTTAAGGTTTAGGGCGAAAGGCACTCTATAAATATTCCTAACTTATCTTATAATTCTAACTAACTTTCGGGTCAATTTCTTTTAATGGAGTATAACAATTTTCCAAATGAAGTAGGTCAGGGTCAATGACACAAAGAAGCATTCCCACCTCATCAGGCCCCAAAATCAGAGCCTCCATGCTTCTCGTATTGTGATGCGGCATGATACATATATTCATGTATTAAGGGCATACACTTCAAAGGGGTTAATATTGTAAATAAAAAAGCTGACATACGAGATCCAAGAGGCTTAGCCGACAATCCTTTGATGCCCTTTCTTGGGACTGATGCCGATACTGCATTTTCCTTGTCCGTGTGAACCTCAAAACCAAGAGTAGCCATTCTGCTAGTCTTTAAAGAAAAAGAGAAAAAAAAACAACAACTTGTGAAGACAATAAAAGTTGTAGGGCATTGAAATCTCAGCTCTCAAATCTGTTCATGATGGCAATGTCTGATAAGAGTCATTGAAAAGCAGTGGTAACTCAGAAGAAATAGGAGATTTACTTTAATGATCCATTTAGCTCATCATTATTTCTCATCTATCTGTGAAGTCCTTTGAACTTACTTATCATATTACACTATCCCAATCTCCCTGATCTTAGAATTCTAGAAGTTAATGGGTAGAATTAATCTTTTAGCAAACTTTGAAATTGTTTAAAGGCATAACACTCAAACAATTCATCAAATGTTTTAAAACAGGTACTACGAATTTTACCACTAATATTAATTTGCTTTTGGATTTTAGTGTTTTCTTTCAAATTTAAGTTTCCACCCGAGCCTATAATACAAAAACTGATAATGCTTTGAAGGGTGAAGGTATTGAAAAGCTGCATGAGTGTATTCAACATGGAAGGATTTGAGTTTCCTGAGAAACTGTTTCCAATTCTAAGAGGTGCAAATTCACCTTTATTGCATCTACAATCTATTATCATTTACTTAGTTTTTGAAAAAATTAAGCATCAAATAATTGTCTTACACCAATTACAGAAATGTTCAATTTCTTCTCTATACATGTCTTCAGTATAAAAAATTAGGCCTTGAAGAGAGCTGTCATCAGCAATTGTGATCAAAGGGGTAAAGTTGTCTGTATAGTAGATGGTATAAGTATCGGCAAAGAAACAACCTTGTGGACTACTCGTATTAAGTGATAAAGATTTTTGATAAACTGTTTCCCATTCTGACATATATTGCTTTCTAATTAAGAGAGAATCAAGAAACTGTGCTACTATTATTCACCTTCATATCCAGTAACCAATGGACAAGGCTATGAGGTTGCAAAGGGGTAAATGCAATTGAAACATCAATAAAAAGGATAGTCCATAGCGTTTTGGTTCTTCATGATGTTTTAAGAATAATGTCAAGAAATACAATGATAGCATCATCAACGCTTCTGTTTCTTCTATAAAAGCAAATTGCAGCGGATCCCTAATTGGCTCAAAGAAAATAAGGAATTTATTCAACTTGAACCGCTCAAAACTTTTCATCACACTACGGATATTAAGGCAACTGGACGCAAGTCATTTGTATTGTTAATTAATTCCTTCTTCCACCGCCACGATTTCAGCTGTACATCAAACATAACATTGAAATTAATTTTTTTTAAGGATTTCCATATCAGAGAAATGAAATTTTCGAATCCAGGAAATTTGGAAAGAGATTTTAAAGGACCGATACAAAAATGTGCACCTTCTTAACAATCCCTTGTGGGGGGTTATATAAAGGAGTTAATGTTAAAGAGGTTACTAATTCCAGCCAAAACCTTTTTTCTCTCCGGTATCGTTTACTCGTAATAGGAGTATGCATCATACTGATACCTTAATTTCTGCATTATGGTAATCCTCCCAGTTTTGTTTTCATTGACAATTATTTGCAAAATACTCAAAAGCTATGCAATGCAAGTTAATGTAATATTTGAAAAAAGAAAAGCCACTCTCATCACCCTATCTTTTGACATTTTCTTCCTTTCTCCCCTTTTCTTTCTTTGTTTAAAAAAATATTAATAATTTTAACCGAGGCTTCACGACAATAGTTGATATATAAAAGTAACAATGTTTTCAGACCTCTTCTGGTAGTAAGGTGGCCCGCTAGCTCAGCTAATAGAGCAGCTGACTGCCATGCGAGGTGGCCCAAGTTCAAACGCAGCCGGGCAGTGGATTTTTTTCAGGACCCCTGTTCACCCAGGGTAGCGAGGTCTTTCTAGACTTGGCGGAAGTAAAGTCGGCGTGGAAAGCAATGGCAACCTACCACATTATGCTGTATGCCTAGTATAATTAGGGCTCTAACCCTAATTCCCCTTTACTCAGTCATGGGTACGGGACTAACTTTACTTTACTTACTGTTAGTTAGCTGCATTGCCCCCTGACGAAAAAACATTGAGAGAGAAATGGGTTTTGGCCAGAAAAAAACGTGACGGAAAAAAAATTATCTGGCCAAGACATTTGCGAGTTGTCAATGTAAATATTCATCATGGCGGCCGGCACATCACAAACGAACTAGTGCCCATGGTTGTGCTGCTTCCCAACTATCAGACACTCTCACGAACAGTACTGTATAGGGTGGATCTATAGATCACAACAGGGTTTCTTCTCGAAATCCAATTTACCTTAATGAAAGATGGCAGAACTGGGGACTAGATTCTAGGCCTACTTCTAGACCTAAATCTGGATCTAAAGTTTAGAATCTACATCTAGATATCTCTAGATCGTTTTCAAAGTCACTCTGGAGTCACTTTCCTTCTAATGCTTATTTCACAAACTCAGAAATAAATATGACACAGCCAGATTTGTGTCGATCACAATAAAAACCAGTTCGCTGGAGCAGTCAGCATCTGCACAACAGGCCTGGAGAATTTCGAAGCCGAAGTCTATCTATCTTGTCCTTCTGATGATGAATCGGTTCAAAAAGTAACCGTCGGAGTGGGAGTCACTGACCACATCATACGAAGTATGTAGTTTCCATGTAGGGTCCCTTCTATGTAAGCCCCACACAAGGGGATAAAGGATCCAAATTTCCTTTGCATAGTTAAAAAAAAACAAAAACAAAAACAAAACAAAAACAGCCGTAGACTACGCAATAAGCAAAAAAAAAAAACAAGAAAACAACAGAACTGATATTTTCTATTCAGAAATAGTTTTGAACTCGAATAATGATGGTAAGCTGATGAAAATATCTTTGGCACTTAGGTGCAAGAAACAGATCCTTGGCCCCTCGAAAAGAAATGGAGATGTCCCCGTCTTTCTTGGAATTGCTGTTCCAATTTCCGGAGTTTACTTATTCTACTTTCGGTTTCAGCTACGATCGATACTTTGGCTGGGCCAAGTTCGAAATATTCAAGTTCGATTACTTCGAACTTTTTCGAGCCCAAGTTCGATTAGTTCGAAATTACATCGAACGGACTTAGGCAAAGGTCGATCTCAGAAGTCCTAAGTTCTACAAAGAGTGAACGGACTTTAAGCATAGCTGTCGACCTCAGAAGTTCTAAGTTCTACAAAGAGTGAACGGACTTAAGCATAGCTGTAGGCCTCAGAAGTTCTAAGTTCTAAAGTCAGCGAACTCACATCCTTTGAACTTGCCGAAAGGACTTAAACCAAGGGAGGAAAGCATGGGCCTAAAGACTCGTCAGTGTTCTCCCCTCCCCTTCACCAATGCTGACCTTGTCCACTTCTTACCGAAATTTTTATAACAGCCGTACAGAACTAGCCTTTATTACAAAATACCGAAATAGGGAGAGGGGTGGAGACACGACAGCGAAGTGGGAGGGAGAGGAGAGGAAATAGACACAGAAAAAGAAAGGGAGGAGAGAGAGAGACAGAGAAAGAGAGACAGACAGACAGACGGACAGGGGGATAAATCAGCTGACAGCAATGGAATTTTATAAATGCTAACCCAAAAAATGGTCAAGAAGTGGGATGCAGTGGTAACCATGTACCAGAAGATACAGTAGGGGAAAAAAGAGAATCATTTTCTTTAATTAAGCATCTTCAAGCGAATACTCTCTCTCTCTCTCTCTCTCTCTCTCTCTCTCTCTCTCTCTCTCTCTCTCTCTCTCT